>JAMKPZ010000925.1:0-76161 GCA_024699675.1 Amphibolis antarctica | reverse complement strand
TCTGTTGATGTTGCAGCCTGACTTCAAGGCAATTAAAAAGAGGATAGAAGATCTGATCACCAGGGACTATCTGGAGAGGGATAAGGACAATGCCAATGTTTACCGGTACTTGGCCTGATCCATATGTAATCGTCGTGGCATGTTTTTTGTCTGGAAGCTACCAGCGCCAGTGTTTGCTGTCTCTGTTTGAGAGGGCATGAACTGATCCTCATGGAGGCTTCTTATCAAGCCGTTGCATCTCGGTAGGCCGTAATTACTAGAAGGCCCAGATGGCCTTCATGTATATGCAAATCTTGAAGTGAGAGTATCTTCTTTCATAGACTCGGCACTTACCTCCCCATTGTATTTTATGATTCTGATTGTTTTCTCCGGGTATTCAATCTGTTTCTTATCGTATCTCCTCGGTCAAATGATTGGATGTTACATGAGTATGGCATCGGCTGCTTTAAACAGACGCTTGCCATGATCAGATATATTATTTTCATGAAGTCAGCGTATTTGTGTTTATAAATCAGCTTGATTTATTGCAATGAGAACAAGAGATTTGGTTTGTCTCTGTATTTCCTGCAAGTTAAGTTGAGCGTTCTTTTTTTATACTCTTTAAGAAGGCTGATATGGTGAATTTTCACGTCTGTATGACAGCAATAGTTCTCTTGGACAATTGAAGGACTGATGTTGGTAATTTACGGTTATTCTGAAACCATCTTTAGCTTGCGGTTTGTGAAGCTTGATCTCGTGCCCCGGTTCAAAAATATGGGAAAAATTTAGTGGTGTATTGACACTTTTAAATTGTTTGATTTATTGTATGGAAATCTTTTGGAATTATTTAATGTTCGTTAACAAATACATAAATTTAATAATGCTAAAAGATTTTAAATGATTTTTTGATTCGTTCTTCGACTTAAAACGTTTTACTTTGAATTAAAAATGTTAAATGAATTTTTGGGAATATTTAATCTTATTTTGATCTGTAATCGTTAGCAAATTGATCCAGAGTTTTCTTGGGAAGCTAGTGCACAGGGAACATGTGAGTTATCAATTACATTACATTTTATATAAGATTTTAACATAATCAACATCAAATCCAAGACATTGTTTATCATGAACCTTATAAGAGGTTGCGAGGTCGACTATACGCTATTAGGCAATTGGATGTTGGTTGATAGTGTAGAAAACTTAGGGAAATCCAAGGGCAAGTCAGTGCAATGGTAAGAATACTCCTTGTGGTCTGTTGTTCGTAGGTTCAAATCTTACAAAATAATCTCTTAAGAGATTCTATACAATTAATATTCAATAAAACACTTCATATTTTTGGAAACCTCATGAACTAACCTTACCTTTTATGAAAATAATGTGTCCACACTTTAGATCATTAAGAAACCGCAAATCTTATTATAAAGAAATAACTTGCATTTCAGCTAGAAATAAAACTTATCTAGCGATTCTCACATATGCTTTAGTTTGGCAAATAACAAATGACCAATAGCAAACGAAGTTGGGTAGTGCACTCAATTATGATGGAAGAAGTCTTAATCGGTATTAGAGAAATAAAAATACCATTTTGGGAAGGCATCTACTTTATTATATATGTGAAACTTAATTGCTATTTTTGACGTAGAGTATTTTTAAAAATAAAATATGTAATCAACATTTTAGATCATCAAGAAACTATAGATCTACCTGAAGTACCATGATAGACGGGCATCCAAGTACCATGACAGAAGCTGGAGGTCTTTCTGGAAGACTGAGCACTATCATCTACATGCAGGATCAGGCACAGAATGAAATCTGGCCTTTGGCAAGTTAGTAGCACTTTAACATTCCTTGCTGCCTGCATGGCTGCATCGAATCTGCTGGGATTCAAATCATCCCAAGGCTCGTGGCCATCTATCAGTACCAAAAGCTCAATCTGGCACTCAACCTGGCAGAGTAGGACACGGGGACTCTGCACAACATCCCACGATTGAATTAATATAAGCTCTTTAATGTTGTTACTAAGCACTCTATCAAGGGAGAGTTACTTCAGAATCAATCTGAGCTATGAGATGAGTACATGATATTGATGAGATAATTGCTGTATGTTATGTGAAACATTCGTGCTGTACCTAATTTGTTAAATCTACGCTAGCATGATAAAAGAGCTTGTAATATCTGATATTGATCAATAGCCCTTCCTCCGCCACAAAAAAGCTTGTGATAGTAGGCACAACAATTATAAACACGTGTGAAACTGAGGAATTACTCAACTGAAACAAACACATGCAACAAGAAACAAATTGAAAAAGTTGTTTGGTTGAAACAAATGCTATATCCCATGTGAAATGTTCAAGCTGGATCTAATTTGTGAAATTGTATGCCAGCAACAATAAAAAGCCCATTATGTTTTGTGACGACTGGTATTAATTGATAGCACCCAAGATGTGAGATAGGCAGAGAAATTATAAATGCATATGAAATTGAAGAGCTTCTTGATTCAACCTAGTACATACATGCATTGACAAACAAATTGAAAAGGGAAGAAAGATGAGTGCGAAATTTTAAACTGTATTTCAACCCACACCCATATTGTGTTAATTTTTTTATTTAAGGCAATTTGCGTGTAGATATCTTGCCTATGGAAATCAAGAATATCCTCAAGCAATTGCAGTCAATAGAAATTTTAGCCAACAGATAAACATAAAAAAATTATTTGAAGCTGTAAATTTATATCAATCAATTATAAGAAGCTTGAGCATATGCCCTTACTGGATTTCTCTTGGCAAAGGTGTTTCAGAAGTCTTTGTGCTTGTAGGTGTCAAAATCGGAAGCAACACATTAAGTCCTTGTACCACTCACAAAAATAAATAATCATCTGTGGTCTACCATCTTATGACAGTCTTAGGATACGAAGAAACCCAAACAAATGGTCAAGGACCCAAGTTGAAATCCATGCTCATAACTATGCAGATATCATCACTTTCTATAGAGATCTCCGGTGCAATATGGGATTGGCACATACTCATTTACACAGTTACGAAAATAATGTCACCAGTAATCTTCACAGGTACAAGACCCATTGCTGAAGTGATGAAATCTACTCAGGTCTCTCACCACAAATCGCCTTCCCACAATATCACTGATAAGTTTGAAAGCCTCATGGCAGTCACTACAGATTCTCAGATTCTTCATCACTCTTATTGTCATCCATTGTGGTGTACTTATAAGGCCAAAAGCCAATGCCAGTCTCTCACTGTGCATACCTATCATGATTTCCCTAGACTCCTCTTCATCCAAAATGGATGGCATTATTCCTTCGCCACCCACATAACCCTTTTCCCTCATCCTAATATCCAAGTCTTTTAACAATTCCAAGATCTCAATACGCCGTCCATAAAATGAAACATTTCCAGCATAGAAAACATAAGCCACATCTTTTATCTCAATCCAGCTGCAACCAGGATCCTTGTGTATTCCCCTGCGCTTCATATCATTCCAGATAAGCACAGCATCCTCCCAATGACCAATGGATCGATAAGCATTTGCCATGACAACATAAGCACCAACTGCATCTTGGTTAAACTCAACAAGCTGTTTGCTAGCCTCGGCAGCAAGGTCAGTCCTGCCATGTTTCCTGCTAGCTGATAGTAATGTTGTCCATAGAAGAAGTGCATCGTTATTATCAGGCACCGGAAAATCTTTTGATAGATTGTAAGCCTCATCTAGACGACCTGCACGGCCAAGCATATCAACAGCGCAGGCATAGTGTTTTGCACTAGGTGTTATTTCATAGTTCTTGCTCATTGAGTGGAGGTATTCAAGCCCTTCGTCCACCAGGCCAGAGTGGCTACAGGCATACAACACTCCAAGGAGGGTGACCTCATTAGGCCTTACTCCTTTGTCGAGCATCTCATCAAGGATCCCAAGGGATAGTTTCCCCAATCCATTCTTCGCGGCAGCTACAATCATTGATGTGTAAGGGACCACCGTAGGCCAAGCGATCCGTTCAAAAACCTTTCTAGACTGGTCGACATAGCCACACTTTGCATACATATCAACAAGTGCCCCGGCAATGACATCATTCCCATCGTAACCTTGACGAATCACTGCAGCATGCAGACACTTCCCAGCGCCCAATCTCCCCAAGCTAGCACAAGCACTGACGACACTGGAAAACATGTAATGATTGGGCATCGCTACCTTCATCCAGAGAAACTTACCAAAAAGATGAAGCGCATCATGACCCTTGCCATTCTGCGAGTAGGCAGATATCATCGAACCCCAAGTAACAACATTCCTTTTCGCTATTCCATCAAACACCCGACGTGCATCCACCACTCGGTTCGATTTGGCGTACATATCAATGAGCGTGGTGGATACAACAACATCAGACATGAACCCGAGAAACACTACCAGAGCGTGCACTCCACTACCGGTTTCGCCATCTGCAAGCACGGCACAGGCGTTGATGGCAGCGCTCATGGTGAAAGAATTGGGGGAGGAGACGGATCCACCATGCTCCCCACCACCGCAAGGTGATCTCATGCTGTGGAAGATCGCCAAGGCCAGGTCAGCTCGGCCGGTGGAGACGAAGCCAGCCATCAGGGACGTCCAAGTGACGACGTTTCTTGTACGGCACATTTCGTCGAACAGCTTCCGTGCGCTATCCATCGCGCCATATCTGACGTAGCCGTTGAGGAGGTGGTTACCTGAGACCGTCTGGGCGTAGTGCCCGGACTTTAGGAACATGGAGTGGGTGGACTCGACGAAGTGAAGGTCAAGAGGATCGTCATGGAGGCGGCGGAGGAAGACGACCTGGGCGTGGGCAACGGAGGTCGAGTGGCGCCGGATATGATGGGAGAGAGCGGTAAATGATGAAGATGGAAAGACCATGGACGTCAGAGACGAAATGCAGAAGCTGGTCTTGAAATCTGAAGTTGTGGCAAGGAACCTCAATTTGAACTCAAGAATGATACCAGTAGAAAACGTAAAAGCAGTCAAGCAGAACTTTTAAGGCTTTTTCTTTGTGTTTTTAAATGCAGGCTTATTCTTTGTTTGTTCTCATGTATGTGAATTATTTTATTAAACTGAAGCGAGGAAAATAAACATTATAATTAGACATAGTAGAACAAGAAATTATACGAATCAAAAAAGATATAATTACATGGATAAAAATAATGAACAAAGAATTATGTGACCCGCTTAAAGATATTAAGATATTGATTGCTTTCAATAAAAACAACAATACATTGTTGCATTTCATAGAAGATGCCCCTTTTTTTTTTATAGAAGATGCCCCCTCATACCGCGCAATCCAAACAATACAAATAAGACATTGATTCAAAGAAATCAATTAACATTTTATTAAAACTAAAATATTGTTTTATTTCATTAGATATGGTACAGGTGTAGGGTTAGCCGTCTTATGACCCGAAAAAATCTTCGATAATTCTCCCCGCACAAGCCCGATGAAAGAGGAATGGGAAACTAGGAGTTCAATAGATTTGCTGTTTCGCAAGCCTGGATCCTGCAAGACACGAACAGCATTCAAAAGTCAAATCATCTCAACAACCAAACCAAAATTCAAAGAAAAATCTGAAACACCCACAAGAATTCAATCCGTGAAAAAAGAGTTGTAATGGACAGAAAACGAAACAATTTACAGAAAAAAGCGCCAAGTAAACAACCTGTGAGACTATCACAAATACATCCAATATTTTACGAAAGGATTAACTATTATTTTCTCTTTCACACTCTTTCCTTTTATGTTAGCATCTAGTTTAACAATTGTGCTTATAAGTGTTCCAATTTCTTGGAAATGTTCTATATCACACTTCTTTAGTAATTCCTTGCAATATTTTTCCTAACTTAAAAATATCCTATTATCTGATTGCTTTATTTGCAACTCTAAAAAAAAACGACAGCTCTGTTACTATACTCATTTCAAACTCTTTCTTAATAATTCCTTCAATTCTGTGAGACAAGTCCACATTGGTTAAGCCAAATATTATGTCATCAATATATATTTAAACCAAAAGAATATCATGCTTAGTTCTTTTGATGAATGGTGTTTTACTTGTCTTTCATATCTCAAAATTATTTTTTTCCAAGAAACTCTTTAATCTGTTATACCATGCTCTAGGTGCTTGTATTAATCTAAAAAATGCCTTTTTAAGTTTAAATACATGATTTGAATACAATTCACTTTCAAATCTAAGTGATTATTTGACAAATACCTCTTCTTAAATGAATCAATTCAGAAAGACACTCTTAACATTTATTTGAAATAAAATAAACTTGTAGTAGCTAACATAGGCAAACAACATTTGAATTGATTCCAATCTTACTGCCGGTGCAAAGGTTTCTTCAAAATCAACGTCTTCTTGCTGATTGAACGAGTCTAACTTTATCTCCAATTACTCTATCATCCTCATCTAATTTATTCCCCAGTCACGGTATGCCACGTTTGAAACACGGTATGCTAGTATTTTTCCAGTATTTTCAGAATGTCCACCCACCATTCACCGACTATTTATGGTATCTTCCAAATCTTTAAAACATTGGTTTGATTTTCAAGATCCTTAGTTCGTTTATACCAGGATGTGACTTAAAGAAAAATCTCTTAGTGTAGTGCCTAAGGGATGGTCTAATGTGAAAATTCTAAGACTTCTAAAATACTATAGAGGTGAAACTATACTTCCTTGAACAAGAGTAACATGCACATAACCAATCCACACTTTCTTCATTTCTTCAACTTAACACTTTTATATAGCCTGACATCCATTTGCTTCTTCATTTCATTCACCTACAGCCTAAGAGGCATTTGTACGTACAAGGTAAGTTTTACATCATCAAAATCATAAAGATATAATCTCCAACATCTAGAAGTTTCCTTTATTATATACTCCCACCAATTAAAAGAGAGTAGGAAGAAAGGAGACACTAGGGAAATTTTTTCCAACAATAAATTCCCATAGAGGTAAATGCTTAAAGCACCAATGAAAAGGATACTCCAAAGGCGCATCATTAGCTGAATATAAATGCTGCTTCCTAAAAAAAAAAAATGCCGCTTCCGTGACAAGTTAAGACTTGAGACATCAATCTCTAGACTCCAATTTGGAATAAATGCATTTCAAAACCATAACCTTAACAATTGTCTCAAACTTTTAACATTCTTAGTGCAAAACCTGGTGATGTAGCAGTGGTAACTCTTTAAATGTCCCTTTCCTCTAAAACAAGAGGGCAATCCCACAAGCACATCTATAGATTAAAAGCAAACAATAATTGAAAAAGTGAAAGTTGACAATGGCACAACCTCCTAGTATTCTCAAACTTAGAACTATCTAGTGCAAAATGTTGATGTTGCACTGATAACTCTCTAAATGGCCCTACCCTCAAAAACAAGTGGAGACACTCCAAAAGCACATCCATAGATTACCACTGGTCGAATAGAGTTGCATTGTGATGGAAACTTAACTTTAGATATCAGTAGCAGATAAGAAGAATTAAAATTTAAGATAATCTTTTCAACCACATTCTTCACGTTTAACATAATGGGAAGGAAAAACAAAAAAAGATGTAGTTCTACCTGTCGTTTTCAAAACCTGGATCAGGATCTCACGGCCCAAATCCAAATATCCTACAAAATATTTCAGCCACAAGACACTTATAGGCAGCCTCCTACCATTAATGTGATTGCACATGATAAGTTACAGATTCATGCCTGTCACCACAATAAACAATATTGTTATCTAATTCTGAAGTATTCTGCACAGAATTCATCATTGCAGAAAAAGAAAATACAATGCAAGAATCATAAAAAACTCACCAGAAAGAAACCATGAATCAAACTGGATTTCCAACAAAAACATTTTATTTAATTATTAGGAAAAATCCTTCAATAACAATTGCATCAATAACTCTAGTCCAGAAGTAGCACGCATACTTTCTGCCATGCCAACATAAAATGAACGTATGTTGCATACTTGTATACTTTGTGCACGCCATGTGATATGGCACGACCAAAAAATATCTAAAACTACAAATAAAATGTAAGAAATGATATTGTACTTGCAAATCATGAAAGGATAGAATATCAAGAATAGATAAAAGTTGTGTAAATGTATACCATTGTTAGCAGCTTCAGGTTCCAACAGCTAGTAACATTATTTGCCAACATGCAATAACCCAAGCTTGAAAGGTAACGTTATAATATACAGGTTGAAACTACCTCTTAGAAATAAAGGCTGGCATCAATAGAAGATCAAGCCCAGACGAGGACTTGCAAGAAAAGTTCTGAAATCTTGTTCTTATTGACTGACAAGGTAACCATGAAGGCTTTCTGGTCCATTGGGCGGCAAGCAGTAGATCTGCCAGAAACCAATTTTAATCCCTACTAATGTTCACTCCATAGCGTTGATCTGGACCTGAATCTGTATCCAAAGAATCCTTACAAAAGGAAGGAGGGTATTCTCAGCAATGTGACCAAGTTCAAAGAACCACATGATTCAAGTCAAAGGAAGATGCTGCAAACATTTTCCTTAAATCACAGCCTACTTTCCACAGGAAAGAAAGCAAAGAAGTGCAACAACTTGTTCCAAAAATAAAATTTGTTCCAAAGCTTCAGGCATCAACTACTGACGAGCTCCACTGAAAGCCTAACAAGTCGCAATAACCCCTCAACATCATGGAAGTTGTAATCAAGAACTTTTTTAACTGATGACATGACTTCAGCTCCATGGGATCCATCAAGACTAGCACTTGCAGCCACAAAAGCATTAAGTGATTTTTTTGATGCTTCCATTGCAGAAATTACATCCTCTGCCTGTGAGGTTGAGGATGTTATTTAGAACACCACACAACACATTCTGAGAATTAAGGATTTGGGAAATAGAGGATGCATCATATTTTTGAATAAAACAAAGTGTTAATTATCAATCTTTTGACTCAAATCATTAGTTTGTCAAATACAACACTTCTTTTCTCATAAGTCTACCGTCAGCTTGTTTAGAAGATTTCATAACTCTAATGTGGTCTGAAATGGATTACTTACATAACTAAGAAATCGCACAAAGTTTGGGCGATTGCGAGCAGCAATTATGTGGCTTCCAGCAAATTGCGGAGAAGTCCGTTCCTTGAGAGAAACCACCTTGTCAATCATACTGGAAATATTCAGGTTATCAACATCTGAAGCTGATGATGATGGTGACTCACCTAAAAAGATGCACAATTGTCAAATTATATAGGAAGATGGAAAGAAGCAACGAACACTTAGAGTGATGACAAATAATTTCAACAAAAGAAAAATAAATACAGATGAAGAAAGTGATTAACTATTCAATACTACCATCTAACTAAGATAAACATATAAAATGTGCATAATAATGCAATGCTTACATGATTTAATAGAAACTAAGGACAATTCTTTTGTATCACAACTTCTAACATAAAATACATGGATACAAACATATGGCAACTTCAGACCTTGTATACCAACCTATGGCTGTGTGATATAAAATTAAACTGCTCCTTTTCCATAATGATGAACACTGGATATCATGCTAGCTCTGGTCCAAGTCCAAGTTTCAACCAAACCCAACAGTAATCAACCAAATACAGGATTTCTCAAAATGACACCAGCAAGGTATCTTTCAGCTAGCTCCTCAAAATAGCCAAAAATATATTGAAGAAAATGACAAGTGGGAATTTATATAAGCTGTATGTTTCATAGATAAAGAAACACTACTAGTTTGAAGGAAGAACCATCTTAGAATATATTTTTGTGCATCATTCACAGTGGAATCCCAGTTCGATAGTCCTAGCAACTTCTTCAGAATTAACAATTAATCTGATATTGAGGCACTTCACCCTGCCCCTAATCTCACCTAGGATAAATATAATAAGCTGATTGTGTACACAGAATACAGATTGGGAGTTACACACATGCAGAAGTCAAATCTGCCGGTTATTATCCTTGTCAGTGTATGCTTCCACAAATGAACCCAAGAATCCCCAAAAGAAGATATTTCAACAGGAGACATTACCATTCATCAACAAGTTTGATCAACAACTAGTCTACTTTGAGTATAGCACGATGTATGACAGCCAAAATCTACCAGAACTTAATGAGACAATTTAAATATCTAAAGAAAAGAATTGAACTCCATTCAGGAAAATGTACTATAAGCAATATGGAAATAACATATGGATTTCAAAAGGTATATCAAACTTTAATCCTAAGTTACATTACCATTTAAAGCCACCTGCGAAGTAATTTGCAACTCATGGTGATCTTTACTTGCAGAAGAATGCTTGAAATAGACAACCTTCATGTATGCCACTTCCATACATTTGTATGCAAGAGCAGCTGCTGCTATTTGTCCGTGTTTCTCATACTCGTGGGCACAGAATCTACATTGATTAAACTCAGAATTAGAATTATCAACTATTCAATATTTCACAATTGTTATATCACAGCCTCGAAAAATGGTTCAACAATCTAAGGTTTTTCCCACAAATAATGAAGGTGGAACTAAAACAATCTCTTGAGAAAGTTCAACCCAGTGTTTACATTATTATGTAGTAGATAAAGGGTATCTTATTATCACATAATTTAGGGAGCTGATATAGATGATCACAAACATATATACAGTATTTTTTGATATACCAAAAGAGGAATAAAAATAAATTAGTCATTAACTCCTAGACACAAAGACCAATGAGAAAGTCAACTGCAGAGAAATATGTTTTTTAAGGAATAGCTACTGGGCTGCATATAGAACTGTGAGAAGATAAGAGAATAGGATTATGTGTTCATTGTTCCAAAATGAGAGACTACAAGATATATATATATATATATATATATATATATAGGAGTGAATATAAATGGGCATCCAATAACCCAATTATGCTCCAGAAAGTACATAAATATAAAACCACACAATTATAGACTCTAACATGAATAATAGCCTCTAGGAAGAACATTCACACTAAGTAGATAAAAAAAGAAAATTTTCAAACAAGAGAAATCCAAGGTAGAAAAAATTGTCATAGTTAAATGAAGTGTGCACTCCATGAGTGCAATAGTTAGATACTCACATATTCAAAACAATATGGTCTAAATTGATTGAACTTGCATCAAGAAAACAAATGACATGTTACCAAAACCCTGATAACATAAAATGTAATCATAGAAATTAGACTGGTTAAGAAATATGGTATTTCGTAATATCAGATGATGTTATATGAAAATTATACGTCATTTTGCAATTTCTATTCGATAAAATGTTGAATGAAAATGATATTTTATAAATCCCAAGAGGTTGATGTCAGTGATATGTTAAACCTTGACTCTCTAGTGCAAGTAAATGGAGAATCTAATTTTGTCACATGAATAAAAGGTCACAGTTTTTCACAAGAATACTGAGAGTCTGAGAGATGACATTCTAAGGTCATAAGGTACAAATGTATTTCATAGAAAAGTAGGCATTCAACTTGTCTAGTTTCATGGTGTCACCACTCAAAAAAGCACCATACCGATTGTCATTCTGACCATACAATATGACATATGTGTCACAGATAAAACCAAAACTGCAGTGAGACAAAGCAAACATTTTCTGTTTATGAATTTTCAAAAAAGTAGGCTGTGGGAAATTGTGATCAGAATTAAAAATAACATCAATTGAAAAATTCCTGCTACCATAGAGTGTTAGGATTGAAGGCTTCACTAAAGAGGGGTGAATGGTAAAGTTTAATTGATTTTAATTATAAACTGAAATTTTAATAGATAAGTGAAAATGATTTCTGAATGAAAGTTCAAAGCACAAAACCATAAAAATTTTATAGTGATTCACCTAAACTAGATTGGTCCATTCCTTAAGCCTCCGCTTGAGATTTTCCATTATCTAGTGTTTTACAAGTTCACACTTCAATCTCTTACACAAATATTTTTGTAGGAAAATATTTCAAACCTTACACTAGTGTTTTTCAAGAAAGCACTACAACCTACCCACTTAGCCTATGAGTCAAGTGCAACCTCCTTAATCCTAAGGAGTCTCTCACTACACCCTGATGAGACAGGGTTTTTCCTTCAAATTTAGGAAAAGTTTTGTGCAAAGAACAAACTCAATACAATTCAAAACAAAAAATGTAATTACCAACAGAATTGAGTTTGCTTGAAGATGACTTGGAAGACCAACAGTAATTTAATCTTGGAACTTCAACACCTCCGGATGCTATTGCAGAGATTATCAGTATGTACAGCACTCTTGATGGTCTATTCTCTATTCTTTTTACTTTTCAGCACAACTCTCAGTCTTATATTCATTGTCAATTGATGCTTTGTTTATCATTGAAAATTTTACCCTTAATTTTCTCAATTAAACTGCAAATTAGAAAGATTTTGTATTGTTGTTCTGATTTGCTTCTCAATGACTTCAGATCTTCCTTTTGTGTTTCTTCGTGTCTTTTAGTTGCCTTCGAAATACTATTAACTTGGTGATTCATAAATAATAAACCACAGAAATGATACAGCAAAACAGAATAATTAGTCAGTAAATATAGATTACTGAATTTTTCTGACTTTACCAAAAATTTCTCGGTGTACCGGAAAGTGTCATCAGTTTTACCGAACCTGGCTTGGTATTTTCTGAAGCACAACATTTAAATAATAATCAATATTCCTAATACTTTTTGCTTCACTGGATATTCTTGAGATTTTATCAGGAATTTCACGGTATGTCAGAAATAGCATACAGTAATTCCAGATAGGACTCAGAATTTACCATCATATCTATATATAATTAAATTTTCCATAATAATATATTCAACATTTATTGGAAATTCTTCAAAGTTTGTCGGGAATTTCTGGGTATGCCAAGTTATAATTTGGCATTTTCCAAGTCAATACAAACATATAAAGAATTTATATTTTAAGTTAAAATCCATGAATTTTCGTACTAGATTAGGCATTAATTAAAAATTCAAACATCTAATTAAATTGCATTATTATCTGCAAACGAAGGTTTATTATGATAATCCTGATTATATTTAATTAATCATTCACTAAACACAAATATAGAATATTTTCTATAAAACTTAGAACTCATAAGTTGTTCAAAATTATATGATATTACCAGGACAACCTTGGTATGTTGAATTTGAAAACCCGGTATTTTCCAAACCATAGTCGATATGCTGATACTCTATCCGGTATTTGTCAAACCTTTTTCTAGTATGCCAGATCTGGGGTTGGTAAATTTCAGATATTTTCCAATATAAGCAGCAATATTTTCTAATTTTTATTTTTGCAACCTATTTGCTAAGTTTTTCATTATCAAAACACTGTGTAAATGATTTATCTAACATAGAGCACACACTTGGAGAATGAAAATACAAAGCAGTTTGTGCCTCTAAAATTTGTGAGAAAGAAAATTACAAGAAATGAATTTTGTACAAATACTGGTTCTAGCCAAAAAACTGATAACAACAAGCTACAATGAAAACATTACATGCAACCTAAAAAAATCCACCAGCAATAGAAAATAACAAATAATCACACAAATGGGAACATGGCATGAGAGATAAAGAATTACCAGCCTATGGATAACACATAAATATTTATTTGTAGTTATCATGTATCAAATTAGATCATGTTAATTGTTAACAAGTTTAAACTGTAATTTAGAATTTACGTTTATACATGACTGTTATCCAAAATAACATGTTTATTCTGCAGGAATCAAAACATACATGACACCTTTGTTGAACATTAAGGATTACGATGGCCTGTGATAACAAATCTCTATTTCTACTTACTCGCAGAGTTTTGCAGTGTATGAATACATTTGAATGGAACTCCGGTCACCATGCTTCATGCTTTCAGAATGGGAGTTTTCCAAAAGTAAGGCCACTTGAAGAAATTTCAAAGCTGCCTGAAAGTATAAACCAGTACTTTCCTGGTATAAACCTTCATTCTGAAAACATGACAACATGTAAGTTCCAAAAATGGGGAGAACGATTTCAAAAAGAAAGTACATTATAATATCCGGGTAGAAAGGAGGATGTGAACCTTCAATTGGTTTGCAGTGTGTTTTAAACGACTAGCTTCTTTCAAAATAATAGACGACCCACCTTCTTTTCTAAAACAGCTTATACTGTCAAGCCTATTAGGAGTGACATTTCTTAAACTATCATGGTTAGCCCAATTCTGACTTTCAATCTTGAGGGGATGCTTGAGGCCATTGTCCATGCCACCATTTTCTGCTTTCCCAAGCATATCAGACCTGCTTTCTTTGCCTTGAAATGGTGCAGGCCAAGAGGTCTGATTTTTTGAATCCTGTTTTTCACCAGGATGCGAGGCTGACTCTAGCTTTCCTCTTCCAAGGTCCAATTTGTCCATATGATCTATAAATAGGTGATTTGAAGATTTTTCATCTTCCTGGGTTAATGCCATGTGAAAATTCTCGTGCGCATGGGGCTTGCCCCTTTTTCCAGAGTAGGCAGGTGGTTCTGTAACTTTTGAATTTCCATGTCTTTCTACAAGTGGGGAAGAACCATTGACCTCAATATTTTCTTTATGTTTGGAATTAGAACGACCATCTGTTTTCCATTCACTTGAGTGACTTCCACATGTTTTCACCGTGTAACTCTTTTGTTCCTTCCCTAAACTTTTGTCCTTGAAGTCTTCATGGGATTTATAATTGCCATTAGAATCCATGGCAGTAGAACATCTGGCATGATCCCCATTCTTTCTAGCATGAAAGCCCTCTTGATCATTAAATGAATCTGATGTTTTTGTTTTATCTTTATCAATTTTAGAGCTCTTGTGTCTCTCTCTAGACCGTGAAGATGAACTCTTGTAAGATTTCTTTGTAATATTAGAACCACTAATATGGTAAGGGTTATCAAGTTGGTCCTGTACAGGGCCATGGCCCTTTCCTTGATTTTCCAAATTATGTTTATACTGTAGCTTAGGAGTAACTGCTGCAGCATCTCCTCTATTGATCTCCTCATAATCTGAAGGTGAAAGCTCATCATCTGGCCGTCCAAATATTTTTGTGAACAACTGATTCTTGGCATTGCTAGCATCCATCTCTCTGGCTTGTAAATCGCAAGCCCCTCTTGTTGGATCCAGAAGACTAGCCCTGTTACTTTTTAATGATCCATTTGGAATAACAGAAACAAATTTCCCCTTCGGTTTTGCTAGATAGTGATTATACGTACCATCAGCTTCACCTTCAGAAGATCTCCTGGGACTACCCAAGATAGAATAACCAACATGTATGGAGTCATCTTTCCCCAGTAGCCTTCTCCTTGTGGGAAGTATGTCAGAATTGGAAATTCTCAATGGAGACGATGACACAGATTCAACTGGAGAGTCTCTTACCTCCTGAAAGTTTGCTTTACTTTTACGACAGCCAGAGACCTTTGAAGAGCTGGAAGTAGCAGCTGTAGATGGCTGGCTGAAGACTAGATCCCCTTTTAATGAAGATTCTATATCTGCATTCCTTTGGCTCGGTTGATGATCCTTGCCAGCATATCCCCTGCTGTCCCCAATTCCATCCGGTAATTGATCCTGAAAACCACATGGCAATTGGACTTTTCCTGATTGAGTATTGGTCTTACTTGCACTTGGAATCTGTCCATCAGACTTGGAAACTCTCATCTTCTTATCCTTCCTTACATCTGCTTCACTTATTTGAGGATGAACCCCACTCTGCCAATTCTTTATCTTCCTCTTCTTTGTAGTATTGGATTTTTCAAAATGAAGACTTGAATGTTGTTCTTTAGCTCCAACATTAGCTATGATACGCAGAGGTGCCTTCATGTTTTTCCCTGATGCTAATGACTTTTCTTTCATGTCATGCTTGAAGTTTTTGGGAGTGGTGAATTTTTTATGATTCCGTGAATTGTTTCGAGAAGCCTTAGATGTAAGGGCATCAACACTGTTTGGTACAGTTTTCCCATCTGAAGTATGGTTGTTATGATCATTGTCCACAGGATGTGATTCCAGAAATTTAAGTCTCTTGAAATCTCTCTCATTATCTTGATTGAATTCTCTCCCACTCTTGGATTTTGAATGTTTGCTTCTTTGCACAAAAGAATCACCTGAGATATAGTTGCAAGAAAATGCTAACGCTCAGAACAATTACAAAGTGTCCAATAAATCAGACATCTAGGATGTTTAATTTCAGATTAAACTACGGTTGTAACAAAACACACCCCCATCTGAATATATCTCAGATGATTTGTTCCTTGCTTTAGGTTTATTCTT
Organism: Amphibolis antarctica; assembly: GCA_024699675.1. NCBI lineage: Eukaryota > Viridiplantae > Streptophyta > Magnoliopsida > Alismatales > Cymodoceaceae > Amphibolis > Amphibolis antarctica. The sequence continues at coordinate 59,912 of JAMKPZ010000925.1, read as the reverse complement.
CAGGTTATCTGCAATGAAACATTCAGCTTATTCTTCAATTTAAAATGAGTTTTTTAGAGAAGACATCAGATAAGTTTGTTCAAAATGGTTGATTTCAAAAAATATTAATTCACATCACCTGTGCTTCTATTTTGTGCATCGATCAATTGGTTATCTCTTGAATGATTTGTAAAGTGAACCAAACTTGGCTGGCCATTGGTAATTGTCCCATCTATCTGTAAAATCTTCTTCTTTGGAGCACCAGGTAGTGTGTGTTGTCTAAAATCATGATTTTGGGGAAGTTTTGAGCATGTAGCAATTGCACTCGAGCCCATTATATCATGATGACCATTTGCACTATCTAGACCTTCAGCAACAGGAGGGTGATAAAGTGCCAGTAAAGCTTTTGTAGTCTCTTCTTCGGTAATACTACACTTGTTCATTCCAGGCCTGAGTAAAAGTATCAGACAATACAGGACTAGTAAATTGACTCCGGTGCTGTAAAAGTGAAAGATTGAAACAGCAGAGATTCAAAGTTCAAAAATAAAGAATCCACTTGGTATTCAGAGAGTGATGAAAATGAACAAGTATGAAACTCGTGAACACAGAAAGTAGGACAACAGTGTTTGTAAGAAAGTACAACAGAATTTCAAAGAACATTACTTACAACCAATAGAGCATGCTACATCGCCATATCTTTGGCAGCTGATTTGGATCAACTTCATATGGCAAGAGACGCCACTTTTCACATTCATCACAGGCAACCCAATGATCCTCTATAACATGAGGAACTGAAAATAGTGGAACTGTAGAAGTTGGAACATTAGACAACTGTAGGCTGGCACTTGAGACTTTATCGGAAGGTTCAGAAATTGGACTATTTTCGCTTTTTATGCTTCCTGTTTTCTGCTTTACTTTTTCCGACAAAAATGCTTCTTCCTTCTTGCATTCAAGATTAAGTTCTCCTGGCTTATCTCTGGGAAGGAATTCAGAACTTTCAATCCTACCGTCAGCTTGTGCTTGCTCAACTTTTGCAAGTCCAACATGATTACTAAAGCATTCACTGCTGATGACGTTATCAGAGGCATTCTGAGATTTAAAAGCTTTAGACTTGATGTCAGATGGATCCTTTAAATGCAAGTTTTTCTCCTTATCCTTTTCCATCATAGGACCACCACCAGTTGTGTATTTGGCTTCACCTCCCTTGGATTTTCTTCTACATGAAGATTTTCCCTTACCTTGTGCTAATTTTTCTTTTACTTCTTTGGAAAAAACAGTTCTTTGTGGGGCTTTCATTTTGTCAGATTCAGCAGGCCCAACAGCTTGATCTTTCTGTGTTCTGTTTCCATTATAATCAACTTCGACAACATTCCTGCTTTTAACAACATCACGTTTGCCATCTTTTTTGGACCTGTTTGTAGTGTCATCCTTCAAGATATCAAACTCCCTATCTTTCAATGACTTATCTGCTGAGAGAGGTTTCACACTAAGTTTAGTTTTAACATGTGAATGCTCATTCCTGCCATTACAAAACCTATGGGTGTCTAGACTGGTAACAGAATCCTGCTCCTTCATGACATCAGTGGATATAATTTTTTCCTTTCCGACTGTGTTATTAGTAGGTTGTAAAACACCAGCAGCTATAACAGGTAGTTGACATTCCTCATCTTCATCAACATTTAGAAGTGGAATATCTAGAGCACTGGTGACTATCTCTCTGCCTGCTGTGGTTTCAATGTCAATTTCACTCTTCAATATTGTGCTGATATCACTCCTTCTATCTTTAACATTTGACTTATTGACTTCAAAGGGCTTAAGATTCTTTTCAGTGGACTTCGTGATTTTTTCCAAAGACCTCACTTTCTTTGGCATTGGAGTCTCCTCTGATGACAAGTTGAGATTGCAACAATTGAGAATGTCATCACCTGTCTTGCATTCCTTAAGCTGAGGTAAATCTTTTTCTTCCATGTACAACAAACTTTTGGAAATAGGTGAAAGCATGTAAGAGTCCAGAGGTGCAAAGCCGAGGCAAGTGTAGAACTGTTTCATCACATGAACAACACAAAAGTCAGAACATGCTACAAATGAAGCTAATTTGTTAGTCAACAACAAGATGAAACCAGTGATCTTGCCTCGTATATCACCATAGGAGATTCAACAAACGCACAATGAGATTTTGGAGAGGAACCTCGACTATCATCAAAGCTTTCCCCTAGTGATGGTGATGGGGTTCCGTCAAGGCCCAAGCCACTGTAAATAGCAGCATTGTTGCTGGACGATATTTTATCAGGTCCCAACTTGACACGAACCTTTAGTGTCTTCTGATCACTATGATTAACTTGTCTGACAGCCAAACACTGTTGAGAGCTAGACTCCAATGCACTTCGTCCATTTCCACATGCATCATTCTTGCCAGAATTATCCAGTGAAATTGCTGTTGAAAGACAACTGCTTTTCGAAGAAACTGGTGCAGGAGGTGCTGCTTCGGTTTTCTGATCATGTACCCCCTGCAGAGTGTAGAGAAGTAGACCCAGGTATTCACATAGTACAAAAAATCCAAGATTTTAAAAAGCATAGTTCTTCGTATAAACACAATAAAAAACCCCAGGTAATACCTCCAACTGAGCATCATATGGAGATCTTGAAGTGCTATAATTTAATGTCTTTTGTGGACTCCTATGTTGAGATAAGATTGAAGGGGACCGCTGATGGGCAGGTAAGAAAGAACCATAACCACCAAACTTTGCTCCTGCCAGGAAAATACAGAGGTTATAATTTAATAATTCAATTTCCGAAAAAATTCCTAACCATTATCAAAAAAAAAAGTCTTACCCAAGTTCTCAGCACAAACTCCTCCTTCAAAATCTTTCTGAAAATGGCCAAGCACGTTTTGAATTTTTTCATCCTGAAAATAAAAACAAGAGTAATATTTTCTACTATCCTAGTAACACGAGTTTTATAATTTTTTCTGATAAAATTAGGATTCCAACCAAACACTTGTTGCATTATCCATAAGATACGTTAATACTAATGGATTAAAATACACCGCCAATGATAACAGACCAAGATTGTGGGCATGTAAACAAAAAATAAGCACGGAAAACCCATTATCTTTATATACTTGACTAATCTAGAAAGATAGGGAGCTCCATACGGAATGGAACAAGTGAACCCCCAAGATATCAAAGTCCCAAACATATTGTTGGAAAGAAGCAAATCCGTAAGACCTAGTATCACTCTGTTTCCGAAAAAATCTACGTTACACCAGTATTCATCACCAAAAGAAATAATCAAAACGAAAACCTATACCATGTCTGAAGCGGATTAAAAGAAAAGGCTCCATAATTCAGATCTTCGGAAGCACAGTTTGATCCAGATACGAGAAAGAAAGCACTCAACTATAGTCTGATCAATTAGGAATGACAAAGCTACAGAGATTTCCTAATGAAGAATCCCCACGCGTTCATGCTCGAAATTAACAACTTTAAGCTCAAAGCCGACATAAAAACCAAACTTTCCCCAAAGACACAAGCAAACCGCCAATGTCCATCGACTAAACGACTTACAATATACGACAGCGCGATATCAGGGTCGATGGTTGCTTCTTCCTCCTCCTGCCCAGAATAGGCCTCGCCTTCTTCCACCTCGTTGTCCTCCATTTCCCGTCCTGCCCCCAACCCCACCACGCACGATCCTAACTCCTTCCCCCCCTCGTCCCTTCTCCCAACAGATAGCATCCAATCCCCAGCTTCCTCCCTCTCACCCCCAATTCCAAACCCACTCAAATCCCTCCAGCTCCCTCACTTCCCTCCTTCCCAATCCCCCACCATCCCGTTCGAAAACCCTAACCAAGCCACCACAATCGGCTCCCCTCCCACAGCCTCCGCCAATCCCGATCACTCTTCCAATCCCCGATCTAACACCCCTTCCGCCTCCGATCCCCGCGATCCTACTATTCGATCACAGCCCCCAATCGAAAGCTTCTATCCTCCTCCTCCTTCCTTCCTTCCCTCCCTTCCTCCCCACTTCGTCTTCTCCCCCTCCGCACAAGAAGAAAACCAAAAAGACCGCAGGGACTTTGCCTGTTTCCTTTTTTCAAGTACAGAGAAGTCACACGGCCAAGGCGAACAGGGATGGGAACAGAGAGAGAGAACGTGGAAGAGACCGTATGACCGATCGATCTCTCTCCACAGAAGCCGTGATATTCTCGAATTTCTTTCCTAATTTTCCAGATTTCACCTCTCACGGCAACGGACCACTTCATCTTTCCGGCGTTTCCGCGCGTAAAATGGAGCGAGGCGGGACTTGTCTGTAATTTCGACTGCGGTATGGGCGCGAGTGACGTGTCCGATTCACCCCATCCGTGGTAGCCGTCCACTCGTCGACGTCAGCGTAGACGTAGGTTCTGATTACAGTCAATAAAAATCAGTCATAATATATGAAAATTTTTAATATAATTTTTTTATCGGAATTTTTAATTACATCAATATTTTTAAAAAAAATACTATTTTATATATTTTATTTAAATTTTAAAATAAATATAAATCATTACAATCTTATTAGTCGATCTAAACATTAATTTTTTTTTTTCTTGACCAACACAATTTCGTAAATTGTTAAATGTCATATACCGCACGAGCCTCAAGAAAGTCGTGGCCTTCACGTTCGGTGTTTCTTGACCGTATGATTCAGAAGATACACACATCATTGATGCCAACCATTGGATTGAGCCAGACGCTCTCGTGTGATATAATCAAAGTTAAAATGCATTGATAAAGCTTGGAGCTCTTGGAATTTCAATTCTAATGCAATTTATTCTTCCAGGTCTTGTTATTTGATTTTAATGGATGGGAACCATATTTCCACATTGTAATCAAAACTGAATTCTTTACTTAATTCTTGGTGAAAAAATTCTTTTTTAAAAAATTATTAAAAAAAGGCTAGGAGAGCGATATTATATATTCATCTAATAATACTGGAATTGAATTTACTAAACATCTAGCAATTTCTCATTTGATTTTGAGAATTTTTTCCGTAAAATAACATATGCTTCTACGTAATGACATTCTTAATTCAATTTCTATCATTCATCATGATCATTGTTATAATAAGCTCACACCGATGTAACATTTGTTCTACATACTTCATTTTTAAGTCGAATTTCTTGCTAAGTATATTTAAATATCTTTATATTGTCATTGTTTTCGACTTTTATCCAAATATATTCATTGTTGCAATTTCAAATTCCTTAAGGCTGGATGACCATAATTTCTAGTAAATTATTCGAAACTCTTTTTTCTTATAATTCTTTCCACCTTTCGTTTTTGTTTTTTTTTTCCATCACTTCACATAGACCGTATATTATATGGAGCCATGAGTATCTTTTGAGAATAAAACTTAATAGCTAATTATATTTTTAGAATTTTAAATTAAAATTATATAATTTTAATTTAAAGTTACTGAAATATAACTCTCCTTGTCAGATAAGACAATAAAATGCAATAGTTGTGTTAAGTCAAACTCAAGTAGAGTCAAGGAATCTCGAGTCGAAAGCAGCTATGTTAACTTTGATCTTATCCCTGCTTTCGTTTTTTGTAGATTGTATTTGTTGTAATTGTGAAATATTATATATTATATATTTTTTATTATATATTATATAATTTATAATATATATTATTAAATAAATAAATAATATATTATGAAAATCAAAAAATTGATTTGACGTGTTAAATTTTTTTTTCCAACACATCTTTCACTTCTTCAATAACATTATTACATTAATTATTATATTAAAATATATTACTTTATTCGTTAATTATAAGTTAATTTGATGTGTCAAAAAAATTTCTCTAACAATATCAATTATTATATCAAAATATATTACTTTATTTATTAATTATAAATTAATTTGATATATCAAAATAACTTCTCCAATAACATCATCTTCCCTACTTCTACAATGATATCATCACATCAATTATTAATCAAAATATATTACTTTATTTGTTAATTATTATAATATTTAAAATAATATATTATTTTATTTTATATATTTTTTAAAATAACGTAAATTACACCCTACCTAATTCTACATTTACAACAAATACAATCATAATTTAGCTTTCTGAAAATAGACAGACCCTAATAAACTTCTTGGATTATAAACATGTGGCTTATAACAAATCCTGTTCTCTTCTCTTTAAATATGTGGAGCTTCTTGTAAAAGTAACGCAATTTGTCAGGCAATGGTCTTTCCCAGAGCAACCCCCTTTTTAACATATAATAAACGACATTTTTTACATTTACTAGAACATGGAAACGAACAAGCTAGTTGCCAGTTATTGCAGTTCTATACAAAAACTACAACTCTGATGATTAGTTATTCGTAGGGCGCTAGTGGACTCCTTGGAAAGCCGGACGATCATCAAACGGCGGGGATGATACAGAAGTGACTTAACGTGGCTGCTGAATGATGCGGCGAGGGCTGGGCTTCGGACTGACGGTCGGAATAGGTTTCTCCCTGTGCCTCGCTATATCGGATACGCTCTTAATCCCATGGTTCTTCGCAGATTTGAAGTTCAAAGTCTGCATTATTGCGCTTACATCCATTTCCGTACCTGCAAACACACTCGTCAAGGAAATAGATGGTTCGACGAACTTTTAGCATTTATCGAATCTTTCATGACACGAGAAGAATTGTAGAACCATCGTGAATTTGACATGATAAACTGCAACCCAAGAGTAAAAAATCATCCAACAGAGCGGAAGACAGAAAAACATATCAGATTAAAATTAAGCTTCGCTAATAATAATTGAATGATAGCACGGATATCTTCATTGCTTTGGGAGGTAAATAAGTGGAAGCCATGGTAGAAAGTTACCAGCTAGCAAAAAAACTGTATCACTGACGAATTTGGGAAGAAAATATGCGACATTGTTTTGAAGTGCACTGGAAAAATGAGGGTGTGTTTACCAACCTCATTCTCCCACTTCACTTTTAAGTAAAATGAGGGTGTGTTTACTTAAAAGTAATTTTTAAGTAAACGATTTTAAGATTAAAAAAAGAAAAATTATTTTGATAATGAAAAGAGTGAATTGAAAAATATGATCTGATAAGAAAGTAAACGACAATTACCATTCTTCTGTCCGTCATTATGAGCATAATCTCCAACATGGCCATTAGCTTGGCGGAGGACAGCATCTTCAAAACCATCAAAATTGGACGGCTCATCATCGACTCCAATATCAAAGGAATCCGGCAGCACGTTTAAAACATCCTCATCCTCGCAGTCATCAAAAATATCCTGCTCTCGTTGCATACTCAACCAGTGTTCGCGAAACCATGTGGAAGTCTTAACCAGCTCGTACCATTCAGGAGAGAAGTCCTCTACTTGTTGAAGGGCCGTTGGAATAAAAAGTGGGGCATTTGGATTCAAGCCGGACCGTGAACCTTCGGATGCTACGGCCACAGTAGTACTCATGGTCTTCCCAGAAACTGCATACGATACGAATGACATTTTACTTAGCAAAGAGCGTATACGAGATGGGAACTTTGAATGAAATTAATCATTTACTGTACACTGTAGTTGTGCATGGTAAATTAATCAAACAATAATGAAATACATAGTAAATTGTGTGTTAAAAATTTATACATATAAAAATTTAGAAAGAGTGAGAAAAAATCAGCTCCAAACGAGGCCTGATATGAACTGTTTGCTATCTCTGAATGAAGGATTGATGGCAAAAAACCAGAAAGAATGAGAACACACGATGTCGTGTACATGTGGATCACCACAATTAAATTTGAAAGCAACGATTTTAAAACTGGGTTGAATTATCTGCAATCTACAAGGTAGCATCCGAAGGACAGGCGGTTCCTATCGAACAAACTTACCGATGGTTAATGTGGATCACCACAATTTGGGAGGCAGTTCGAGCTTCTAATTTATCAGCTCTCGAAAGGTATTAAATCAGACGACCAACAATTAAAGCATGGAAAACAGAAGTGCACCGCATCACATGAATATGGGGAAAAAAGTCAAGGAAGGGAAAAACAACTGTTTCCAAAGATAGATGAATAACCCAGACTGATATAGATGACGAAAGAAACAGACCTGAAATTGAAATATGTTATAGTCAATTACAAAAGGAGGAGGTGATAGAACATTTCATGCAATCACAGATCGTCATGATATAGACCATCCACCACCCCAACACAGTGGACGGATACATGCGGGCTGCTGAAGAGTCAATGAGGGGAAAACGTTGGCGCAAACAAAAGATCAACATTTTTACCTCGGCAAGAAAGCAACGGTTCAAAGAAAAAACAATATTTGCGTATCGATAACACAGATGGCCATCTCAACTCCAGATCCACGCGAAATCCAACAACAAAAACATGCCAAAACCATAAAGGGACTATCGACGGAGTCACCCCAACCGAAGTTCGTAAAACCTTTTTTTCCCCTTTTGAATCAAAGCATAATTCATCAAATACCAACATATAGCCATATCGACCCCAGATCCACAGGAAATCCAACCACCAAATGACCAAAAACATGGCAAAAACAAAGCTCAATCAACTGAGTCGCGTGCGCTGAATTCCGAAGTTAATAAAAAAAAATCCTTTTAACCCTTTACCTCGTCAATGAAGATCGACTTGGATCAGAGAAAATCAGTCCAAAATCAGTTCAGATCGTCGACGAATCGAAGGAAAATCCATCGAATACCAGTCGAAATCAGTAAAAACTCGAACAAGATCTCAGTTACGAGGTGATGATCATGTACCTTGTGCACCAGAAAACCTCCCCTCGCCCCTTTACCTTCCGTGTCCAATCTCCTCCCCCAAAAGTATACTCGCGATAAACGTTGCCACCCGTCCTTCCCAATTTATAGCCAAACGGAGGCGTAAGCAAGGCTCTTCATTGGGTCTCGGACCTCATCATACTTTGCACGTCGAACCTGGGCCATCGATATTGTCATGCGTGCCACGTGTCATCATCCGTCATCGACTGCTGTCGTTGAGACGTCTTTTCATCTGACGGAGAAGGTGGTCGTTAATCGTCATACGCGCGATGTCGATCGGACGGCTTCGATTGCGTCCGATCGGAGAGACTTATCTTGTAGTATTTAAATTTAAAATAATAAAATAAATAAATTAAAATTATATTATAAAAATTTATATGATGATAATAATACGTAATAATTTATAAAAAATTAACTTTACAATAATAATCTTATTACTAAATAAAGCTTAAAAGTGTAAAAAAATTAAGTTATTTCTAGCAAATTAAAGGTTACAAAAGAAAGTTATCAACATGGTCCTTAAAAGTTCATTGCAAACAAAAGAGGAAGGACCCTGTCACACGGAAATAAGCTATAGATTTTTATTTAAAAAAAAACGAATTTCAAGAAAAATCTCGATGATTTGAGAATACTAAATTTTGTATTTTAGTTATTCATTTATTCAATACGAACATGTGAATAGTCATTCGAAAATTTTTCGTTACTTAAATTTTAATTTAAAACTTTATCAATTGCAGCAGATGAGATATTGAATTATATTATCTCGTTATTTAGGACGAGTTCATAAGGTTTTTTTCATGATCTAACATAAATCGGTATTAACTCTTGTTCATTTTACCTCATCCATGGTATCAAATACGCAAATTGTGTATATTTAATGATTCGATATTCATTTTACATTAAAGCGTCGCATGTGACCTATTCAACAATGATTCGTCTAACACAGTAACACTTTTCAAAAAAACCAAAAATGTGGTCTACATACCTACCGTCAAATTTTTAATATAAAATCCATTTTTTCCGCCTCCGTCAACATCAAACGTAAAAGTTTAATGGTATACAAAATATAAATATCGACATTTAAAATAAAAAGTATTAAATTATTAGTGATAAATAATTAAGATTTAATTTTAACTGTTTTTTTATTTTAACGTGACTCTTATGTGTATTGTATTTCACGTAAGTCCCGGACAAATTGAACTTTTCAACTCTTTAAGATCGATGCTTACAGTACAAATAATCTTTTAATAATATGACCAACAACCAATAATGTGTAATGTTTTTTTTTACTGGGGTCTTACTAATTACCTCTTTCAACGTCAGCACTCATCTTCCTACTCTATATATCTTAAGGTTGAAATATATCTATTAATTATGTTACAAGCTTGGCAGCTTCTTGTCGATCACTTTCCGTTATTTTCGAGACATACATCCAAACATTGCAACATCGTTTGATGTCTATTTTAATTAATTTTTAAAATTATCTGTAACATTTTTATTATCGTATAAATTTATATTATTTTAATTATTATGTAACTTTAATTTTAAACTACCAAAATTAACTAACGAAATACGAAGCTTCAAGAAAACCAACTTATACAATTATTTGAGTTAGTTTCTCTAATAGTCTTAAGGTTGTCGTATTCCATGCATGTTAATTTCTAACAAGCGTAACCAACTTAATTATATATCGTAGAATAGAGTCACTGCCTTTTTGACTGCGGTCAAGTTATGCATATTTTGTTATTATTTATATTTCTTCTGGCACACATTTAAGGAATATAAATTGAACATCTGAAATATGTTATTTAGTTTGTTTACAGAATAAAATATATAATTTATGATAAATAGATAACGATATTAGTTTAATTTTATAAATAATAAAAAATATAAAAATTATTTGATACATAATAAAAAAAGGTGATTGTATAATATTAAGATGTAAAGACAAACACAAATCCATTGGTTATGATATGGATCGTTAAATCGGAACGTATATTAAAAGAAAGACTAGGCGTTTTTAATTATATCGTGGTTATATATAATTTTTTGTGGATGATGTGATGATATATTTGGTATTCTCCTTAATGATTTTTTTTTTGGATTTCTTTAATTTGGAAGAGTGCATGACATTTGATAAATTCGAGGGTACTGCAGGTATTTTTTAAAGTTATGCGTAAATTGGAAGGGTGCTGATTTTGGTATTATAAAAAAATTATTTTATAAGTATAAAATTTAAATTAGTCTTTTAAAAATGAATATAGAAAGTAAGTAGTACTGACACGTACCAAAAACACCACAAAGATGCACTTGAAATCTGCATTAAAAACACCATAATTCAATTTCACACTACTTTCACATCATATTCGAAAGTAATTAGTACTCACACGTACTTTCACATCGTATTTAGTTAAAATTATTGGAGATTTTACACATCCGTATATATGTTTGCAGAAATGAAGAAAATCTAGCTAGTAGATCGAAATTATGCATATAGAATCACACATCTAAAAATATTGAACTATCTTCCATGAATAGGTACAAGCTAATTAGCAAACTTATACTATATTTGTTATCGAAGAAGTAAGGTAAAGTGAGATGCAGTGTCATTTTTTTAAATTATTATATGATTTTAAAGATAACATAATTATTATTTTTCTTCTTCTTTTTATCCATCTTATTTTACTATTATTACTATATATAATAACAACGTATAATACACATTTTACATTATTTTGTTAACAAAGTCCTATCTCTAGAATGATTGATACCTGTAGAATCAGTTTCTCATGGATACTACTAGGATTGTGTTTATTATCAGAATATGGTAAGGTGAGGCATATCATTTTTTTCAACTATGACGTAATTCTCTGAGTAACGTAATTACTACTATTTTTTTTCATTTATTATGTCCTATTATAATTACCATACGTAACTAATAATGTATCGTAAAAATTTTACATCACATCGTTAACAAGTTCAGCCCTGAAGATTTAGACTTAAGATATTATCCCAATTTAAAAATGTGAAATTCTTAAAGTCATGATTAATTTTTCATGTTCATCCTTTGTTTAATCGTAAGATTTCAACCAAATCGTTATTATTTTTTAAACTCAACGTAATTTAAACATTTGTTCATCTCTTCGTTTTCAATCTTTTCAAACATAATATTTTATATATTGCAATATATTATATATTAATATAACACGTATATATATTATATTTAATGAAAAGATATATTACAAAAGCATATTGTGCTGCTTATAAATTTTATAAGTATTATATTATACAAAATATTTATATTCGTAAAGTCCGTTAGAATAACAAAAGTTTTTCTGGTATATATTTATTAGAATAATACAAAATGTAGGTACATAACATTCCATGTAATTACCGCCTTCGTTGATATCATTATTAATGCAAAATTAAGCTAATATTATTGTAGACGATGATTATTATCATTATCATTAGTAAAAAAATTAAAATTAAAATATAGGTTACGCAAAAGAAACGTTCACTTGATAAAAAAAAGCATTCCATCCAACAAACGCTACCGAAGATATTTATTTATTTGAATTTATTTATCTACGAGGTTTTCGCCCTTGTTAACCGAAGGTGGAGAAGAATATATTCACTTTCTTAATAAAAAATTCTATGATACACATGACATTTACATTTATTTATACTTACATAACTTGAGAAAGGGGGCACGGAACAACCGTAACTACCAATTTATTATATAATTTTAATATCATTTTAATTCCAACTCCAGTTGTGGTGTACGTCTACTCCGGCTCTGCCCTCTCCAGCCCAGTTAGCTCCTCAAGTTGATCCAGCTGATGCTAATACTCCCTGCTGGGAACTGGATTACTCTTATGGAAGAAAACTAATTAATCGATCGATTCTCCAGTTCCAAGCTTCGTGCATTTGTTGTACGTACGTCTTTTTATACTTGGTCCGTAACGAAACTACGTATAACTTAATATTTTCTTTAATTATTCGTATGAACATAAATGAGTACGTAACACCATGCATATCCATCAATTTGCTGGAAAAAAAACAGACGCTACCGAAGATGCATGGCACACTTGCTGCGTTCCGAACTCATGTCTTGCACGCACGCAACATCGAAACCGCGTGTACGCCGGCCCTCCTCGCCTCCATCCGCCCATCCCACCACATTCGATCTCGTTATATAATTCCGTGCCGGGAAGAAGACAGATCGAGCACGTACGCATGCAAGCAGTCTCGGGCATGGGGGTTCGCCGTGGCACCTACGCGTGCGGGGTCCTGCTTTTGCTGTCGGTGGCGGCGGCGGACGTGAGACGCTGCCAAGTCGGGGACACGTGCAACATCAATGTGGTGGAGCTAGGGATGAAGTGCGGCGAGTGCATCAGCCCCGTGGGGGGGAAGAAGAAACCCTCCGAGGACTGCTGCAGGGTGGTCAGGAAGGTCGACATCCCCTGCGCCTGCAAGTACATCGCCCACCACAAGCTGCCCGTCGGCATCAGCGCCGACAAGCTCTGCTACGTGGCGCGCTGCTGCGGCATCCACTTGAAGCGCATGAAGTGCGGTGGTGAGATAGCTTTCTGATTTTCTTGTATTTGTGTCAAATAGAAGATTTAGATCCAAAAAAAATTTAAAATTTTCGTCCGATCAATTAATACTAATTATTCATCCCATAAGACAAAACACTTACGATAAAAATAACTCACACACAAATATGTATGCTAAACCTCAGTAGTTTTGCAGAATTCTCATGCGGCGGGAGGGTGGGCGGAGAACAGAACTTGTTCTGGCTTACCGACCAAATGTGAAGACCATGGTCAGATACGGTTCACCGAAACCAGCCTACACATGCATATATATGGATTATTTCCACCATCGATGCCGTAATATAAATAAATAAACAAACGATTGTCATTACATCCAGAAACTGAACATACTCTGTGTTTTGTAATATTGCCTTAATTAATTGTTGTATACGTTGAAGTGCATATTCGCGATAATTAATATGGAACTATTTAACATTGACACGAGAAATGTCTGATATTATATTTTGAAAAAATTAATAAATTAATTAAATTTTATTTATTTTAATTTTAATTTCACACAATCTTTCATACGTATATAAATTTTTATAAATAAATTTTTATCATATAATTTATTGTACAATTTCGATACTAGTTAATTCATTACTTTCAACTATTTCAATACTGTTATGAGAAACACATATTGGTCACGACAAACGGCGTGTTTGTTCTTCCTGCCAATGGACCGTGGACTCGTGACACGAAACGAAGAGAAAAAGAAAATAGTGCCTATTTGATAATAATTATTTTAACCAATATACATTATTTATGTATCATTTAATTTTTATGCTTTGATTTTTTTAAAAAATTAATTTAAATAAAAAATACGGAATGAGAAAAAGTTAAACTTTTTTTTTTTTAAAAAAAACTTAACCTATTTTAACATGTTGGTTAAAATAATTATTATCGAACATGACTTTTTTCCGTATTAATACTTTCGTATCAGACTTCCCCACCCTGCTTCCCGATAAATATCAAAATTAATTTCACGATATTTAAATGAAAATTGAACTTAGGCTTATATATGTTAATCTATAATACTCGTGATTTCACATGGTGCGTACACACATCACAGCAAAATCAGCAATCCATTTGTTCTTTCAGCTTATCAGGTAACATATATGGATATCTCACTTCTAAATCAAGATTAGTTTCATCCACCGAGAGATGAGACGGTAATTGGTTAACATGATGCAAAAAAAGTTATGTTCGATGGTATTCTTAATTCCTAAAACGATTTAGAGTAATTTAAACAAATAATATTAATTTTGATACTGTAGTAATTCTAACAAGTTGATTTACTTTGTCGAAGACATGAGAAACAACTTTTACATTGCTCCTAACATTTCTTACCATTCTTCTATTTTATTCCACGCAAAAGACACCGTTACCCATAATAATAATGAATTTTTTATTTTATTTTATAGATTATTTGGAATCTCAAATTATTTAATGATTTATCCATGTAAAAATAAATCAATAAAATATATGATTTTTATTTATAAAACTATACAACTAATATCAACTTACCATAATAACTTAATTGATAATAAAAATTATTAATTGAAATCAATTTAAATCCAACAAGTTTACGTTTAGAAATGATATTAAGGTAAGTAAGAAGAGAACTCATGTTTACGATTTTCTTAATTTTTATTAAATAATCTATGTAAAGAAAATAAACTTAAAAAATTAATAAAAATAAGATTATTTTAATTATTTTATATTTAAATATTATAATAAAAATTATTATAATTATTATTTACGTATTCTATTCCGTAAAAATATTATATATCATCCTCCCAAGATTAAGATACATTCGACATTTCGACTCCAACTCACATTATTATTGATATTGTCGATAAACACACCCGCGTGCACCAGCCTACCTCTGGTTCTTCTCCGCCCCAAGCGGACGACGACACGAAAGGCAACGCACTCCTTGGTGGCGGCGTGGCGGGAGCTTGAACCGGAACCCAGCTCTCTACCTCCTCCTCCCTCCACGCACTTCTCTCTTCCTCGGGTTTACGGATGGGGTCCCCGTCGGCCCTCTTATCCACCGCGTCGCCCCTCGTCCTCAGATTACGAGTGGCCCCCAATGCACTCTTATCCATCTTGGCTCCCTGTCCTTCCCTCTCCTCCGGTGGGACCCCCGGCGGCCCGCCGCTGTCCTTTCCTTTCGTCTCCTTCACTTGTTCTGGATTGATGGCGGATTTATACGCCCGCTGTTACGCTCTACTCCACTCTCTTCACGTCCCGTGAGGTTGGTTCCCTAGCCTCGCGTGTGCAAAGGGTGAAAAAAGAAGGTTGTATCTCGTTATCTTTTCTTTCTCCAAGATATGCCCTTTTTTGTGTATTACTTCGGAGTTAGACCGTGCTTCTTGCTTATTTTGTTCTGGTTTCATATGATGGACCTGGCTATTTTTTCCACGTGGGTCGGAGGTTTTCTTGGAAGTGACTTCCTATACGATTTAGGATGTTAGTACGCTGGCTTTTGAATACTTTCGGCAAGTGTTTTTTGTTCCATCTTGGAATAACCTTTCAGTTCCATTCAAAGAAGAAAACAACTTTAGTTAATCAGGTTTTGTGTACGTTGGTGATCATGTTTAATCTTTTTTTGATTCTAGGAAGTGTGGATTTGAAGATGGTTGATTTGCCTAAGTTTTCATTTTATCTTACATATAAAAGAATATCTGTTATGGCTTGCGTGTATATGTAACGAACTGGAGAAAGTAAGCACAAAGAACACAGTGATCTAATGTGGTTCGCTTAAAATACTACGTGTACATGTGATTGATCACTCTTTTCCTTTTTTTTCGAATTTAGTAAGATATAGGCATTAGGGTTTTAACCTTAACGAAGAATATGAAATTACTTAGGCATAGTCAATTTAGTTACTTAGAATTGGTTCTCTTTACTGATTACTAAATGAGAGAGGGTTATGACTACAAGTAAGACACATACAGGTTACATGTCACGAAATATTATTTAATTATTTATTTGTGTTATTTTTCTTGATAGAAGGGGAGAAAATTAGTGGAGGAATTATGGGAGATTTGTTGGGTGAATTATATGTTTCCAAAAATATCCGTATTGTTATTTACATAGACACCAGTTGGAAAAGGTGAACTTCGTACAACAAAAAAAACAATTCGAGTCATAATCTCAATATGGGTTGACTGCATGAATCCTTTTCTTCTATGTACTTCTATCTATGGTTAAATATTTGGTTAAATTATATAAATTTAAATTTTTTCTTACAAGTCCTAATGAAGTAGTTATAGGCTTATCTTTACTTTTATTTTTTTTCTCTCCTCTCCTAAGTAGTGCATTCCTTAGTCTCCTAAGGATATGACCAAACCGCCTAAGCTATTTTTTTCTTATCTTATATTTGATTTCTGCAACACCTACTTTATTCTTAATAAAATAATTTTTTGGTTTATTCCTTATAGTGTTATTATTCATCTATCTAAGCATACATATCTCAACCACACTAACTTTGAACAAAATCGGCCCAGTCCCTCGTTAGCTTAATAATATAATAATAAAATAGGTGAAATTTACACATACAAATAGGAAGATAGGATCCACAAAGTACCCTTGAATACATTACCAAACAAATAAAAACCACAGATGTCTAGATGAGCAATGGAATATCCATGACTCCGAGATTTGATTTCTGATGCGGAGTTTATGTCCTACTCTACTGGGTGCCAAGTCTAAAGAATTTGTGTGTATTTCTCGTCCATCCAATGTTCACTACATAACTAGATTCTTATGCGAATCATGTGGTTCTATTGATATTAAAAATGTGTGTTGAAAGTTTAATAGCTTATCTGTTTGCAGGAAATTGTGGATTGTCCAGGCTATATGTTGATATAAGTTTTCTAACCTGTTGATTTGGTTTAGTAATTAATATAGTGGTCAAATATATAGTAAAGGCATTGACAGGGGTGGTCAAAACAGAGAAAGTGACAGAACGGTGCTTTTGTGAGAGATGGCTGTTCATAAATATCTATCTTTCAGAGGTTCACTAAAACTTGACTATTGTGGGCTATTCTGACGTAGGAAAAAAGGGACTTGTTTTCAAGTGGTGGGGCTTTGGTTAATGAAACATATCTAGTGAACTCACAAATATTTCATCTCTCAGAAGAGCATGTGGAAGGAAACCACTGAGTATGTGTGCATTTTCAACTCAACAACGTTGTCTCCAATGGCATCCTCTAGACCAAAGAGGAGTTTGTTGAAGTGTCAAATAGGAGCAGTGGGCTTTTTTGAAAGAGAAGACATTGTTTTGCAGCGTACACCCTTAGCCAGTGGAGAAATCATATGAGAGTGAGTTGAATTCCATTTCTGTTCATTGGTCTGCAGGCTCTTGATCCAGGTTGCTCCTACTGTGCCAACAGTTGTGGTGAGGCAACCCGGGGACGTGGGGAGAGCAGCAAGTGTTCTTCAGAATGATTGGTGTAAAGGACATGTATCTGCGTTATGTGTGGATTAACTGGTTGATTAGGTGTAGTAATTAATATAGTGGTCAACATATCATATGAGCTGATTTCATTTGTCTCCTTCATAGCATGTTACTGTTTTTTATGTGATTTCCAGCTAAAAATATTTTCTTCCATCTAATTTTGAACCTTCTTTCCCTGTGCCACTATCTTGGTTTAATAGTTTCTATGCTACAGTTTGCTGGTTTAGTATAGTGATTACAAAATGAAGCCACCAACTTTAACTTGTGTAGATGAGTAGTTTTGATCATAACTCAAAATAACTATCTAATTTTGGTTATCTTGTGAAGGGAAAAATGGATTACGTGTATGCACCAGGAAGGAATCATCTCTTTGTTCCAGGGCCTGTGAACATTCCGGAGCCTGTATTGCGGGCAATGAATAGAAACAATGAAGACTACCGTTCCCCTGCAGTGCCTGCCTTAACAAAATGTCTTCTTGATGATGTCAAGAAGATCTTCAAGACAACTAGTGGGACACCATTCGTTATTCCCACCACAGGTTTACTTTTGGTCATTTTATGATCTGGTTTCTTCTATATTTGGAAATGTATTTGATTTCATCTATTACTTTTATGATACGAGCATGAGTCAAAGTGGTCTAAGTTGCAAATGTTCATCTGAAATTAATACTCGTATATACTTCTGCCGATGAAATCTGTTGATTTGGATAATTATTCTCTTATTACAGAATAATTTTCAATATAATTACTTTTTTGATACTCTCTGCTGAGAATTCTGCCCTATACACTTTATGTCCATATTCTCAATGAATTAGCATTATATAAGATATAAACAGTAGACACTTCACGTCTATTTCCCAGGCTAAAGTTTCGCTAATTTCTCATAACATTTTTTGGAGAAATTTATTTTCTCTTATTGAGAGTAGAAACAAAGTGCATTTCAATTTGTAGAAATAGGCAAACTGTCACTTGCCTTTATTAGGCATTATTTCTCGTTTATGTTTAAATTCTGTTTATTATCACTGCCTTTTCTAGTTGATCTTTCACTTGACTATCTGTTTGGAATGCTCTAATCACTATCTTTGTCTTTTCTGGTTGATCTTTCACTTATCTAGTTTGATTCTTTCTTTGCTTTGTCTTTATGAAATAATAAATTAATGATATGAAATATGCATGTTCTATATCCAGGAACTGGCGCTTGGGAAAGTACTCTCACTAATACTTTATCACCTGGTGATCGGATTGTGTCATTTCTTGTGGGACAATTTAGCCTTCTTTGGATTGACCAACAACAACGTCTCAAATTTAATGTTGATGTTGTTGAAAGTGAGTGGGGCCGTGGTGCTGACCTTGGTATTCTGGCTTCAAAGCTAGCAGCTGATAGGGCTCATACAATTAAAGCTATCTGTATTGTCCATAATGAGACAGCAACAGGAGTCACAAACAATTTGGCAAAAGTGAGGAAATTGCTTGGTAAGGTCCATATTGAGTTTTTGGGATTACTTGGTTGCATGGATCATATAACTGCACATAAGTCTTAATATCCAGCTTTACATGTATACAAAGCCTTGTTGTGTTAACCATTTTATCCAGAATGGAATACTCTTCTTGACCATCCCATTCAGATGATATTGATCTAGAAGAATTGAAAAACCAGTATTACTTTTCTTTCTTGCAGTGTTTCTACCTTATATTGTTGCCTCTCAGTGAAATTTGGATGAGAGCATCGTGATACTATTTTTCATGTGTTGATACTAAATTACTAGTGCATACACCAAATTTCCAAAGTCTGGTCATCTGTCTTCCCTTGAAGCTCTGATTCATTGTTATCCATGCATGATCCCTGAACGTGTTGAACTGTAGATCATTATATGCATCCTGCTTTGCTGCTCGTGGATGGAGTGTCATCAATTGCTGCAATTGACTTTCGTATGGATGAATGGGGAGTTGATGTTGCTCTCACTGGATCCCAGAAAGCCCTCTCCTTGCCTACCGGATTGGGAATTGTATGTGCAAGCCCAAAAGCTCTTGAAGCAGCCAAGGCAGCCAAATCGTTGAGAGTGTTCTTTGACTGGAATGACTATTTGAAGTTCTATAAATTGGGAACTTATTGGCCTTATACACCATCTATTCAACTACTGTATGGTCTTAGAGCTGCCTTGGATCTCATTTTTGAGGAGGGTCTTGAAAGTGTGATTGCAAGACATGCTCGTTTTGGAAAAGCTACAAGGTAAAGATTTTTCATTTTTAAGATTGGAAAGAATTGATCATAATAGCTAGTAATTTTTCCTATTTCGTGTTTAATCAGCATTATTTACTAACATATAGGAATCCAACACCTTCAAATTTAAATTTATATACTATATAATAATGAAAGATTTGTATGACTCATATGTGCACGCAGGCTTGCTGTTGAGGCCTGGGGATTGAAGAATTGCACACAGAGTGAGGAATGGTTTAGTGATACGGTTACAGCAGTGGTAGTCCCACCTTATATCAACAGTGCAGAAGTTGTCAAGAGGGCATGGGAAAGATACAACTTAAGCTTGGGCTCGGGCTTGAACAAAGTTGCTGGAAAGGTGTTCAGGATAGGACATATTGGAAATCTTAATGAGGTATGATTTTCTTATTTAAATTAACTACACTTTCCTTGTTCATATTTTTTTTCTATAATTGGCTTCATGAATATTTAAGATATTTAGTACCAAAATTCAAGCTGCAAATTGACAAAACAAATTTGTGCATCAGATGGATGTGTGTGTGGGGAGGGGGGTGCTGTGGGAAATAATCGAACAATTTGATTTTTTGAATAGTCTTGAATTGGAGAAATAAAGTTGATTTTACATTATGTATTTAGAAGAACATCTTTACTGATCATCAGTCAGTTTTAAGTTCAATATTCCTATTTTAACTTGGTATAAAAAGCTAAAAGATCTAAATGGCTGAAATCCATGCGTTTTCATTTAACACCTGATTTGAAAATGGTAGTGCTTGTAAGATTTAAAGAAGACAAGGAATATTACTATAGTACTATAGTCCATCATGGGAGAAAATAAAATAAATATCGAACTTACACTTATTATAGATGAATGCCTTCGCTCATTGTTAGTTGTTTGAGTTAAATGTCTACCTTTCAACCTGCTCAAGTATTTATGGAAATGATAATGGACTTCTGGCTAAATGAATTAGGTTAGTTAATTTGAATTATGATGGTAAGGATTCTTTTGCAGTTATTCCGTACTTCCAACACTTATTACAATTCCTGTTGCAAGGATATTTTTTTACATTTAGATTCAGTTATTTTTCTTTTTTCTCATGCTGTTTATGGTCGTTCTAACAATTTTTCGTTTTATGTTTTTGTAGCTTCAACTGCTGGGTTGTCTTAGTGGCGTGGAGATGATACTAAGGGATGTTGGTTATCCAGTCAAATTAGGAAGTGGAGTTGCAGCAGCAGCAGCTTACCTCCAGAACAACATTCCCATGATTCCTTCCAGGATATAGATACCCTCTGAACATTTGTTTAAGAAAAAAAGAAGGCGCTCCTTGTGCCCTACGTCTGTATCTCCCTACTTCTGTAATTAAATGCCTCAACACTTGGTCCTATGCTGATGCACAAAGATTCCTTATTTATATGATTATATATAGATGGTTTATCAGATAAATCATATGACGTCTACTACGTTACCTGTTGTTTGGGAGGCTTGATATTCTACGTTGCGTGCATATTCCGGTGCATCAGAAATATCTCCTTTTTCACAAGAAACGCAAAGCAGAGGTAAGAAACTTGTCTACTGCTGGCAGTAATGGGCGTTAAATTCATCAAAACGAAAAACATTTGATGAAGGCTTTTGTGAAGGTAGTATCTGCACCGAGCTTGCCGTAGCATTCTTTCCTTTGATGGCAGATCGTTGGTTCATGATTGTATGTCTCTGATGAGATAGAACATGACCGACGAGGAAAAAGAAATTTAAGAAAATATGGGTAAAAACTGATGAGGCCGATGGATATTCTCGTTCGATGGATAAGTGGCTCTGCCACATTTTTATTTGTGTTTTGTGTAGACAACTGGACTGCATTTAATCAAGTTAATATGGTTAAGTATAGTTAAATTACATTATTGATTGATACGATTTGATAAATTATGTTTAGATTGTATATTTGTATTTTTATTAGTACAATATGATCTACTTTAGATACATAGATTGATACAATACGAAAATAATTTTATAATTTTTAAATTTTTTATATTTATTTTAATATTTTTTTTTAAGTTCTATATATTATATATAGTTTAGTGGTTACATGGTTATATGCTTGAATCTCATTCTAAACAAACTTCTCTTTTGTTGGAGAGTCTCGGTAAATTTTTAAAATCACTTATAATAATATTATTATTAAATAAATTTTAATATATAAAATTTTATTATTTTAATTATTATATAATTTTAATTTTATTCGTAAAATTAATTTCAATAGATTGGAACCGGAAGAGGATCGTCGAAAATACTCCTGTGACCTGCAATCGGATTCTCACCTCTTCTTCGGTTATTCACGCGTCTCGTCTTTCGTTTCCATATTTCCAAAACCCTAGAAAACCAGATCTTCCGGTTTTCCACCTCCATCAGGAGCCTGAGCCCTAGCTCTACGATCGATATGGCCAAATCTCCTGACCGGGATCGCCACCGCCACTACCATGACCGCGACTCGCGAGACCGCCACCGTGGCAAGGACAGGGACCGGGATCGACACCGCGACGGTTACCGCGATCGTCACCGGGAGAAGGAAAGGGAGAGAGAAAGGAAACGTGAGCGAGATCGAGACAAGGAGAGGAAGGATCGAAAACGGGAACAAAGCAATGGGCTCGAGTGGGAGCGGGAATCGGAGAGGGAGAAGAGTCAGGAGAAGCTTCCGCCGGCGCCCCCCTTGCCGCCGCATATGCAAATGAATTCTAACTTAGGACGGAGCGGCGGGGTCTATGTCCCGCCCTTCAAGCTGGCGCAGATGATGCGGGATGTTGAGGACAAGAGCAGCGACGCTTACCAACGGATGAGCTGGGACGCACTCCGGAAGAGTATCAATGGGCTAGTAAA
The DNA here is from genome assembly GCA_024699675.1 of Amphibolis antarctica. Lineage (NCBI taxonomy): Eukaryota > Viridiplantae > Streptophyta > Magnoliopsida > Alismatales > Cymodoceaceae > Amphibolis > Amphibolis antarctica. The sequence goes on along the minus strand of JAMKPZ010000925.1, from coordinate 36,976 downwards.
CAAGGTCAACGCCACCAACATCAAGAACATTATGCCCGAGCTATTTGCTGAGAATCTCATCCGTGGAAGGGGGCTGTTCTGTAGGTCCTGCATGAAGTCTCAGATGGCGTCCCCTGGGTTTACCGACGTCTTTGCCGCACTTGTTGCAGTAGTGAACACCAAGTTCCCGGATGTCGGGAAGCTGCTTCTTAAAAGGATCGTGTTGCAGCTGAAGAGGGCGTACAAACGGAATGACAAGGTGATCTTATCATTTCCGTGGCTTGTTCCGATTATGTTGGTTTTGTTAAATTTGATATCTTTGACGTGGTGGTTGTGTTGTGGCAGCCTCAACTGCTGGCTACCACGAAGTTCATTGGACATCTAGTTAACCAGCAGGTTGCGCACGAGATAGTTGCTCTGGAGCTCCTCACTGTGCTTCTGGAGAAGCCAACAGATGATGGTGTTGAGGTGATCTATTTTTGGCGTGCAATCCTGGCTGCATTTGCTATTTACAATTTGTTCAATTTTTTTCATCACCTGTGTCACAGGTTGCTGTTGGATTTATTAAGGAATGCGGTGCATTACTCCAGGATCTTTCTCCACAAGGTCTCCATGGTATGTGCCTGATATTGTTAGCGGTTCATTTCCTTTTCTTCCTTTTCATTGTAAAATTTTCAGTATTTCTGTTTGATCAAATGATGTAAATTACCATCTTCACAGGTCATTTAGGTACTTAATGATTGCTTGATATCATAGTTTTAAGGGATGATCATTAATTACATGATGATTTACCCGTCCATGAACACATCTCTTTCTTTTTTCTTTATCAATCCTTTCCACCTTACGATGTGTCAAAACCTATAAAAATATATAATGAGGTCCCACATCATCCAGAAAAAATAAAAATAGGTCCGTGAAAGCAAAATTAGGATAAAAAAATATGAGTTGGAAATTGGATGATGAATGTATTATGTCCAAATAATATATTTCAATTGTCAGAATGTAATAGTTTTTTTATAGGTTTAAGTAATATATTTCAATAATATATCCCATCTGCTTTTCCTTCTCTACCAAACTACCATTGGTGGGTGCACTGCGACTGCAATTTCATGATGCCAACTGCAACTGCAACTACCATGTTTTTGGTACTGATATATTTTTTAATCAAAATTGAAAATTTGAAATTCTTTCACTTTTTGCTCGTTGAAAGGCCAAATATAAGAAAATTCTATGCTACACAGAATTCTCTGTAGGTGTAACCACCTAATGGTAGTTATAATCATTGTATTTACAATTATAAATCTCTTCATGTATTTAAATGAATTAGTGTGATTTAAAACTTCCAGTTCCCACAAAAAATTATGGTACCCATGTGGGTACCATAGACAAAAGTACTCTATTCATTATTTACATTCCAAATTAGGAGTATAAATGGTTTGGGTTTGAATGGATCAGATGTTGATCCTTAACCTTTCCTATTAAGTAATGGGTTTGGTAAATACCTACCATTGCCTGCAGGTTAATGGGCTAAATCATGGATAGAATGACTTGACCCATGAGTTTTTTAAAGTAAGAATCATTGAATGTTATTAAGAAGTAAGAATCATCTGGTTACCAAAGATGGTGATCCAGATGATCAACCAAAATCCCAAAATTCAACAGCCCCTTAGAACAGAAATCTCTTCCAGTCAGCAAAAGTACACTGGGAAAGGAAAAATAGGACCTCTCTTTCATAGTAATCATTGAGAAAGATCCAGTGGTTCCTCCTTAGCCAGGTGCACCAACAAACGTAAGAAATGACAGAAGTCTTTGCACTGCAACACTCAGTTTCCCTTTTTACAGTGTCCAGACTGCAGCCTGAAGGGAATCAAAAGGAATGGAATTATAAGCCGCCCTTGATCACTTGAGGAATGATTGAGTCTCACAAGTATCTCACAAATTCACACTTGGATTATAAATGATGCTGATCTTCCTCTTCTGCACCACAAAAGACAGTGCAGATATGAGTTTTCTATCCATCTGTCTCTCCTGACTTTGGTGACTAGATGATTGAGTTCCATAAACCACTTGCATACATTACATTGACTTTAGAGGGGATCTACATTCCCAAACCAACATGAAAGCATTCAATCTCCCCACCTTGTGATCATGAAGAAATATCTCTACTGTTACTTATGATCATGAATACCCTTACTTGACCCATGAATTAGCATTTCACGGAGAAAATCTCTAGCCTCACCCATTTTGAATGGGTCAAGTTGAAGTGGTTTGAGTGCTTCATATAACAGATACCTAACCCATATGCATCCTTATTCTTGATCAGCTGGAAAGTATAGATTGCTTGCCATCTATTCTGAATTGACCTGGTGAGCAGGTGGTTTCAGATCCACATGATACCTACCATTACTGTTATTAGGGATTTAGGTTGGAACCTACTTCCATGGATGGGTGGTTACACACCCGAACTATTTCATTAAACGGATCCTTTGTTGGACCTGGAGTTGGTTTCTTTGTTTTATAGACTATTTTTGCTGTTTTTATCTGTTGATTGTTTAATTTTAGATTTTACATCGTTTTTTCTTATTTCAAATTTTATTAAATTGTTTCTTTTCATTTGTTCTCCATTCAAAAGGCTTTGTTTTTTATTTTGTATGCTCTTTTTGTTGTCTTTATACGTTGATTAGCTTAATTTCAGGTTTTACATTATTTTGTTCAACTGGGACTGCTAAGAATATTCTTAAAAATACTCTTAGAGTAAATGTATATTGTTAGAATAAAGCAATCTTTATACGTATCCTAATTGGATTACTTATAGGTTTTGAAATAGGTTTCTTGTTAGTCAAGCTTACATACCCTATAAATAAGAGGTTGTACTTTATCATTTAGTGAATAATACTTCTACATTTTTTTTCTACATGGTATCAGGCTCCATGTATTAAGTGAAAAATGAAGAAACCCTACTTGTTGCCATTTTCCATGTTTCACTTATAGCCGATCCCCACCCCTCTAATCATTTTCCGTGTATGTGAAGTTCCACCACCATCTCATGATCCACAGTTGATGATTGTCTACTCCCCCTCTCTTTTTCTCTCTAATCCAACATTGTTGTCACCGTTGAACTAGCACCACTACCATTCATCATCTGATATCCTACCATGTAGATCTCCATACATTATTGCCCCTTAGTTCTTTGTCCTCCATCTGGTTTGTTGCCCCCTAGGCTCAGAAGATCCACCTTGCTTTGCTGGCACAAAGTGATGTTTTGTTTGAGGATGAACAATTGTGAAAGTAGGATTTTTCAGAATGCAAGGGAGAGGGAGACAGTCATTGATGAATCTTTGATGAAATGATGTCAGTTGCTGTTGTCTGTGGCATTTTTAAAAATAGTCAATTCTAATAGTTTTTAATGAGATAATTGAAATGATGCTCTGCCAGTCTACCAGCACTTCTATCCTCTTTGCAGAGTTCATAACCTTGGGAAAATTGAAATTTAGCTATTGGACACTGATTTAGACTTCACCAATATTCTCTCAGCATTTTTTGTAAATAAATTTTGTGCTTTTGTTGATCAAAAAATATTATAAAACCATCAATTTGCTTGGAATCTCATTAGTCTCAAATTCGGCAGGCATATTTGAGCGTTTTAGAGGCATTCTTCATGAAGGAGAAATAGATAAACGTGTCCAATTCTTGATTGAAGGCCTCTTTGCTATAAGGAAAGCCAAGTTTCAGGTAATCCATTTTGCATTTCTTGTTATTTGTTCAAGTACCATACCTTTTCTGAATTTCGAATATGATGTAAGTATATATCATAAAATTTTTGTGCTTTGATCAACTGCAGGGATTTCCTTCTGTTCGCCCCGAACTTGACCTGGTTGATATTGAGGATCAGTTCACACATGAGGTATCACTTGATGATGAAATAGATCCAGAGACTGGTCTAGGTATGATCTAATTTTTGATATTTGTGATCTGCATTCTGATGTTTTTTTTTCATTTCTTTGTTTCAATGAATCTGTGCCTGTGCTTCTAGACATTTTCAGCTCAAACCCACGGTTTCTGGAGGATGAGAAAGCATACGAGGATTTGAAGAAGAATATCCTTGGGGATGAGTCTTCTGAGGATGAAGATGGTTCTGATGCCTCTGATGATGAGGAAGATGAAGAATCGGATGATGAGGATGATGAGATGATGAAGATAAAAGATGAGACAGAAACCAATCTCATAAATCTGCGGAGGACAATATATCTTACGATCATGTCAAGTGTTGATTTTGAGGAGGCTGGTCATAAATTACTGAAAATTAAATTGGAACCAGGACAAGAGGTATGAGCATTCTTTGCGTTGAACTTTATAGAGTTGAAGATGACTGCTTTTGTATTTTTTTCTATATTTTCAAAATTATTGTTGTATAAAATTTCAAAATTTGTTTGTTTGTGTGTATTTAGGGGAAATATGATGATTCTCGTTGGTTAATAAGTTCCATCCAGAAAATTACAAAAATGATTGGTGAGCGTCAATCCTAAAAGCCAAAGAAAGATTAAATTACAAAACAATAATTTAGAACCCTATCAGTTGAGTCACTTAAACCATTTCTGTCGTGTAGTTGAATTGCATTAACATGGTATATTTGTTATTAATGTCGATGTATATCTGTCATTACAAGTGTCACATTTTTGCAATCGATAAATTTGAGAAGCATTTCTTCTGATTAATATTTTGCCAACTTAGTAACAGTAGATAGCTGCTTGCATCATTTGATCTGATTTCTCACACTTTATAGACATTTATAACAATTTCCATTGCTGGTTCGCTGTTTTAAAATTAACTTTCATTTTCATTATTTGAAGATGGAGCTGTGTATTATGCTACTCGAGTGTTGCAGTCAGGAGAGGACGTATCTTCGCTATTATGGTCTTTTAGGCCAACGTTTTTGCCTGTTGAACAAAATTCATCAGGAAAACTTTGAGAAGTGCTTTGTCCAACAATATTCTATGATTCATCGTCTTGAAACAAACAAACTACGGAACGTGGCTAAGTTTTTTGCACATTTACTTGGTACAAATGCACTACCTTGGCATGTTCTAGCTTACATCCGCTTGACTGAAGAAGATACCACTTCATCTTCACGCATTTTTATCAAGATTTTATTTCAGGTTTGCTTGCATTAGTTGCTCGTGTTTGTATTTTTTGGATTAGGGTATTTTGCTTAACATCATATGCATTTTTTCAGGAATTGTCTGAGCATCTTGGCATTCGTGTGCTGAACGAGAGGCTTAATGATCCTATGATGCAGGAGTCCTTTGAGTCAATTTTCCCCAAGGATAACCCTAAAAACACTCGATTTGCCATCAACTTTTTCACATCAATTGGTCTTGGTGGCATCACAGAGAATTTACGTGAATACTTGAAAAATATGCCACGACTAATAATGCAGCAGCAAAAGCCTGTTTCAGAATTTGATGAGACTGAAAGTTCTGGTACATCCGGTTCTGAGTCAAGCCCTGAATTATCGTCAGAATCAGACTCTGAATCTAGGTCCGACTCAGAGAATGAGAAACGCCGCAAGAGGAGGCGATAGATGGTTTGAATTTCCGTTCTGTTTCCCTCCGTTGGGACAGATGCATGCCTTTCCCAAATAGACGAGGCACGTTGGCCGCTCAAGTGTGCTCCCCCACCCGACACATCATTTAATCCATCTCAGTTGAGTTCTGTTGTGCATAATGTTATTCTTGTTATTTTCATTGTTCTAATCGCCTTACTGAACCCCTCAGCGTTATTATTTGACCCAAGTTGAAGTTGACTGAAGCATTTGTTGCTCCGTGTTCTGATTGCCGATGATGCAGTGCAGATTGCATGGCGCACTGTATGTATTGTAGTAGGGGCTAAGATCCGTCCAGCTGAAATTTTCCTCTGATCTAATGTGGCCAACCTTGGAGAATCATTGACATGAGTTCTAAGTGAAGCTGGAAGCAAGTTTTTTTTTTTTAAAAAAAAAAATAATTTAGGCCACTGGGCTTGTTTCTGAGCGTGACGGATTGTTCCATTAGCCATATTTTATGGAAATGGTAATTTGTCGTCTTCGTTGCGTCAGGAAAAAGGGTAACAGATCGACTATGAAAAAACTTTCATCTTATCCGTGAACTACAGAGTGAACGTAAAGTCAGCCACAAGGACCGTGACATGTGATGTAAGATGGGATGTTACATTTTCAAACTTATTATATCAAAACGTTGGTGTCATGAACAGGAACAATGCCCGGTGTTCCCTTATGTACGTCAGTTTGTACGTACATGGTAATGAAAATGTATATCTAGTGATTTTACTTGAGCGACTTGATGCATACTGACGATGATTTAGAACTCGGCGTGTCAGCTCGCATGATGGTCATCGTTGCATGTGAATTGCAGCGAAAGGCAAGTGGCCTAATCTCTATCAAAAATCAGAGCACAAACTTTTAGCTTTTCTTTTAAATTCATTCGCTCGGACCATTCATTTGTACGGAGAAGGAATATGCTACTGAATCTCAGTGTCTTCGTAGACACCCTCTAAACCTCAAAGTGAACCTTGAGTCGCGATTCGAAATCATGTATGCTGGTCTATATACACACAGTGTAGTCTTCACTATTTCGTCCATGTACAACTGTTGCTCCAAAATGTTCGTTACCTGTACGGCCATAAAATGGGCCAATTATATATGTTGTATATCATCAATCTCAATGGTCCGCGACTGTCCACCTAGCGTTTGGTGTTTACTCAACCATCTGGCAAATCGAAATTACCTCTACTATTTGAAGTTTTATTCGGTAAAATTTATATATTAGGTAAATTTAGAGTTTATGTTTGTATAAGATTGATACGATTTTCAAGGTGAGAAAATATTAGTCTATTTCTTTTTTTAACAATTACAGTAAAAAATTTTACTTTTATTATATCATTTATTAAAATATAAACTTTATACAGTAAAAATCTTGATCTGTAAATCTTATTTTCAAAGGAAATGAACGGTCACCAAAAGGATCTTTGCAAGTCCTTGCATAATCTTCGATGAAAAGACTACAACTGCCTACTCATAGTTCTTCTCATCATTCTACAATTGTTGGGAAGCACACACATATATGATATCATCCAACCATTTTGCATCAATCTCTGAAGTGTACGTTGCAATATATAGTGAATCCTTCGCCTCCAAAAGGTAGAGTCAATATTCATGCCGAGGTTATAGTGAGCTTCAGCTTTAACATATTTTGGTAGTTGTCCTCATAGGTCTGATTTCACTCAAACTTTACTCCTCCTCACATAAAAAATATATTTGTATATATGTGAGGGGTTTTAATGGTGAAGAACGTCTAATTTCTTGATGATAACATCGGGAAATTGTTGATGGCACTAGTAAATATGGTAAGCTACCAATCTTCAATAAACACTTTTTCTTTTAAAAAAATGATTCTCAAATTTTACGGTTTCTTGATTCAATCTTCAAACTTCATGATTTCTTGATTCAAAAGTAGCATGTATTCTCCATATATACATCATCAACCTGAATATAAATGTTCCATCATTTGTCTCTTTAGAAAAGTCTTGAAAAATATAATATATATATATATAATCACCGTCTTCCCCCACCTAAGAGATGAACCTGCAAAAATAAGGCTCACTGCGCGGAGAATATATGAGCGGTAGAACAAGAAAAAACAGGTGGGGTTGTAAGAAAAAAAAGAAGGAAAAATAGGGGGCGAATTGTAATTAATAAAAAATACCGAGTACGTAGGAAAAACAAGTGGCGTTGTAACAAAAATAACCAGGCATGCATGGTGGAGTACGTGTAGTACAAAGACAATCAATCTTAACATATACTTGAAAGGCACAGACAGTATTGGCAGCAGTCAATTACCTCTGTGGAAGCAGTGGAATAACAACACACACACACACATATATAACCTCAAAAAAAAAAAAGTTAATTAGGTTATCAATGTGCGTACGTGCAATCTTCCCTTCAGCAGTTAGATCAGGTACCATTTGGCGTATGGCTGATGCATGTGGCCAAAGCATTGCCTGAATATATATATATATATCATAACAACTAACAACAAGTTTAATCAAAACATTCACAGGAGCTAGCTTCGCTTCAGATCGGTCTAGCCATGCAGGTTTATATATACATATATATTATATGGATCTTCCGTGCATATGTCCATCCATATATATATGTTCGTGTGGATGTGCGCGCGCGCGCGCTACACAGACGAGTCCAAACTTCGCATGTTTTCGGGAATCAATGCGTACGTTCACGGAATAAATAGGAAAACTGGGTGGATGGAATCTTTGCTAGCTAGCTTTCGATATATATATTATCTGTGTAGGTTGAAATATATGCCAAAAGGGGTTTATTTTAAGTGCATGCACATGTGTGACGAGACAACTCATTTGCCTGCGTTGGATATGTCATATGCAATCCCCACTCCCCAACATGGCGTAAATGGGCCCTTTAATTTAATCTCTTCTTAATTCGCAGACGTACGTACGCGTACCGTACGTGGAACCGAAGAGCAGCCACAAGATCGAGCATCCATCCGTCGTCCTTGCTTGCTCCGACCTGAGCTAGCTAGCTTGATTCCCCGTGTCGCAAGCGATCGATCGATCGTCTGTCCTAGCTCGATTACAAGATATACAACAGTACGTCCTGCCAGGTCGATCGATTATGTTGATTGAACAGAAAATTAAGAATAGAAGCTCTGGTGGTCGATTGATTGATTAAAGATGGGGGGAGGGGCATACATTCATTAATCAAGATCGAAGATCTGACGGAAGGGAAGGTAGCAGATCAAATGAGAAAGAGCACGTACTGGTCCCGTCCATTTGCCGGGCCACTAGCTAGTTTAGGTGTTTTGATGGAGGCGATAGAATTTGGCAAAGCAGTGGGCAAAAGTGGAGTGGATGTTTGCTGCTTCCACACTTTACTTTCTCATGGGAAATCATGGGAGTACATGGACGAAGGACCAATGCCACCCCCACCACCACCACCACCACCCCCACCACCCACACCACCACCACCACCACCGCCGCCGCTGCCCCCCCCCCCACCTCTACTGTTGGAACTGTCCTCTTCGCTCCCATCGTTGATTTTACACCCCAACTGGGCCGCCGCTGCCATCCCGAGGTTTAGGTACACCATCCTGGAATCCAAGCTCAGGCTTACCATGTTGTTGCTGGCGTTGTCGTGGCTGCTGCTGCTACTCGGCTCCGTGCTCATCGGCGGCGGATAGATGGCCATGTTCTGGTTTGCTCCACCCCCACCAGCCTCCTCCCGGGACAGGACCAGGGCGGCGGACTGGACGAGCTCGAGGCATAGCCGGAGTTTGTTGGGCTCGATGTGGGAGAGACCCGGGACGGCGCCTTTGAAGAGGAACTCGGAGGTGAGGGTGCGGAGGACGTCCAGTGGAGTGACGCCGTCGACGGTGCGGACGTTGGGATCGGCATGGTGGTCGAGCAACACGGCCACCATGTCCGGGCTGACCATCTCGGCCGCAATGTGAAGCGGCGTCTTGCCGGCCGGCCCCGCCGGGCAATTGACGTCCGCGGCGCCCAGCTCCAGGAGGGCCTTCACCACCTCGCGGCTGCAATTCTCGACCGCGTAATGCAATGCAAGCGCGTCGTCGAGGTTAAGGCCTTCCCCCATCACCATCAACTTCACGAGCTCCACGTCGGACGAGTCGAGCGCCCGCCGCATCCGCCTGATCTTCTGGTGCTCCTCCAACTCCGACGACGTCCCGCTTCCCAGTTCCACGTTGTGGTGGTGGGGATGGAGGGGCAAGAACGGGGAGGACCGGCGCGCCAGGGAGGATTTCAGGCGGAGATCTTCGATCCGGGCGACAATGTCGATGGGCAGGTGCTTGGCAAGGACCTCCGACGGCAGACCGGACTTGGCAACCAGGTGAGAGCAGGTGGTCCATAGCTGGTGCATGTCTTGCTTCCTCGACGCGAGTAGAACCTTCATGACGTCCTCAATCGAAGCCTTCTCCACCATGGACGCCAGTTGTTTCTGCAACAACAGGGAGAGACGAAAAGAAAACCCAAATCACCAACAACCATGCACAGTGTCTGTCTCTCTCTGTATGCGTGTGTGTGTGTACACACACATATATATACATACACACATCCACACAGAAAGAGATCGAGAGAGCGGACAAATTGGAATTAGAAGACGAGATGGATGAAGACCAAAATCGATCACAATATATATAATAAAACAGAGAGGCCGGGAGGGTAGAGGGCATCCATTATATATATATATATATATATATACACATCCATTATATATGCGTCATATATAAGTAAGATTTGGCTGGATGTTAGACTAATGCCAACAGGTAACATGGGGGGCAAGCCAGGTAGGGGATGAATCTGAGGATGATCGCTTCATTATTCAAAAGCAGCAGCCGGTGCATAAAATATAGAAGGAATGGGGCTTGTATATATGCTAGCTTGTGTGTAAAAAGGTAATTGTTGTTGTTACTTTTGTTGGTATTCTGCCGGTGCGTTGGAATTGGGAAAGAGCTTGATTTGATTTGATGCAGGAGAATTACGCAGAGATGCATGGCCGGGGGCTTGGAAATTTTTCCCGGCCGGCCGATGCCCGAAACCCAAAAGAGCAAGCAAACGTGAGAGGCAACAGTTGCCGGCCGGTGTATGTCGTAATATATATATATATTTATATATATATATGATGGGTGAGCCTGGGAGATGGGAGGAATAATATTTACAACAGTGGATAGAAACCCTAATTAAATTAATCGGCGGATTAGAATGTGGGTAGGGGAATGGACGGCGGAGCAGACACACATACATACATGTCGATCGGGTATATATATATCTACAGGCTAGGGAGTGGTTGAGCCATGTCTTGTAGAGGAGGCGGGCTTTGTAAACAATTAATCGCAAGGCTAGCTGCTTGGGGGGGTGAAAGGAACAGGAAGAATGAACAGTAGGAGAGGGATGGAAAATCGTATATTGAGCTAGCTAGCTTGCTGTATGTACATAGCAAGTATGTATGTGCTAGCTGGTGGCTGTGAGGCAGGATCGAAGGAGAAAAAGGAGGAAAGATCAAAGAAATTAAAGCACGCATCAACAACAACTAATTACAGTGGTGGCTAGGAGGCAGAAGCCAAGAGCAAGAAGATGGAAGGTGGATCGGCGTTGGTGGGGGGCGGAAGAAGAAAAAAATAATCGGAATGGGTGTGTGGTGGAGACGGGAAGGGAAGGAGAGGCCAAAAGCGGGAGGGTGGGGAAATTGGAGTGAGGAGGAAAAGATAAAGTGGGGAGGGGGATGACCTGGGTAAGGAGGGCAAGCTGTTCGACTCCGAAGGATCGGGCGGCGGCCAGGGTGTCGAGGGCGAGATCGACGGCAGAGGTGCAATGAGTGTGCCAGCAGCCGCGCTCGCCGCAATTGGGGCGTGGCTCGTGCTTCTGCGGCTGGATGGAGACCTGGCCACTGTAGAGGAACTGGAGCATGAGCAGGAACACCTCGTAGCCGACGGAATTCACCGGTATGACGGGGTAATTGGCGGTTGGGGACCTGGGGGACGTGGAGGAGGACAAGGACCCTCCGCCGCGGTGGTGGTTGTGGTGGTGATCGAGGAAGAGGCCGGGCGGGGAGGGGTCGGGTCCACAGAAGAACTTGCGGAAGAAGAGGGAGCGCGCCGCCAGGATGCAGCGGTGCGCGTGCACCAGCCGCCCCTCCACGCTGAAGGTAACGTCGCTGAAGGCCTGCCCATTGATCAGGAGGTTGAGGTAGTCCAAGGAGAGGGACTTGAGTGACTCCTCCAAGCTCATGTCTCCTTCCTTCTTTTCGCCCTTGCAACGCCACCCACCCCTCACCTTCCAAGGATGCTTGTATCAAAATCTCTTCTTTCTTCGGGACCTTGTTGTTTGCGGATCACTGCACTGTTGGGGTTTTGGGTGGTGGAATTTGAGGGGTGAAGGAGAGGGAGAGGGTATGAGGGTGTGGATGTTGGGGTGGGCTATGTGAGGATGAAGATTGAAGATCTCACAGAGAGAGAGAGAGATTGATGTTGCTACCGTGGTCTCTCTTATTAATTTCTCTTCTCGTGGGAGCTGGCCCCGTTGCTTGTTCCTCCTCTCCTCCTGTGGTTTCTGATGCTTGTCTGGTACGGTGATGATTTATTTATTTAAAAGAGGACGACAGAGAGAGATAGAATAGGATGGCCGGATGGCTACGATGGGTATACCCGAAATTGAAGAAAATGTTGGGGTCGAAATGGGAAAAGCCAAGAATCTCAGGCATTGCCTATACTGTGCTCCAGCACACCCCACCCATTCTTTGCTCATTTTCATCTCCACTGCTTCGTAAATTGATGGAGTTGTTCTTTTTTCTTCCACTTCACAGTAAACCCGCCTATCAGTTCCTCTCTGAAAACTCTTTTCTTTTATTTTCAACTTTTTTTAAAAAATTATTACTTTGAAATAATTCAATAAAATTTTGAACCAATATTATAAATTTTAGGATACGTTTGTTTAAAAGTGATACAAATAAACTTTACTTTCTTCGTATTCCTAATTGTTCCTATATTTAGGTACAATGTTCTAACTCAATTTAATTTTCACTTGAAGAATAGCTCTTTGAGCTGGGAGTCACTTCACCTCTTTTTGAACTTTCAAGATGACGCCTTACACCTGTTGGTTGGTTAAAAAAAGAGAGAGAGAAGAACATGAAAAATGAAATAAAAAAAAAGAGAAATTAAGAAAATAATACTGTACTCTTACTTTTTTAAATTTAAGATTTAAAATAGTTTTTATAATAAAAAATAAAATATAACATCATCAAATTAAAACTTTATAAAAAAAATTTTGACTTTTTTTAAAACATTTTTAGTAAAATAAACTCTTCAAATATTGTTAAAAGTATTTATAATAACAAAAATTTTAATAGTAAAATTAGAACTTTATAAAGATTACTAGTTTAATAAACAAACGTAATTATTGAATTGTCATTTTTAAGTACTACTCCTTCACTATAATACTATTATAGGAATTGAAAATTATACTCTGAAGTTGAAACCTTGGTAAAATACTCTTCAACCAGGAGGATATCACTTTAATGATTACATATATTATTGATTAATAAACTTAATTTCTTTAATAAGTAAGAAAGAGAGTTAATTAATTAATAGTGTCATCAAAATTTGGTCGGACATGCATGAGACCATGAAACCCGGACCAACTTAATAATAAGCAGGGTTGCTTCATTCTGGCCATACCTTCAAGACGATGCCTTTTTTTTCCTTTCTCTCTCTCTCTGTTTGTTTTTTTACTTTTTACAGCAATCAAAACCACCGGCCGGCCCTCTCTCTCTAGAGTGCATTCATGTCGCTTCCTTAATTTCCCTCAAGTGTGGCGTAACTTGTAAATCCCGGTGGCAACACACAAGCACGAAGAAGTAGTTACTCTCGAAACTTAATAGATTTAAATGCATGTAATGACCCTACCAACGCAGTTATTGCAAGAGTGCTATTGAAGAGAAGGCATGATTTCATCATGTTGGGGGGTTCACAGATACCAGTCCATTTCGTTACCCGTGTTCGGTTCTTTATCGTAGAAATTACCTTGTGGATTGTACCTAGCTAGCTTGCCGTGGAACTCATGCCGGTCAATGAATTTTAACATTTTCGAGAAGCGTATGTACACACACACATATATATAAAGTACAATAAAATAAAATAATTAAAGTCATGCATGCATGCATGATACAAGAAGATAAAAAACTCAATTAGGTAATTCTGTGATGATCGATGTAGTGGTTAAAAGATCTTGGGCGAGGGACAAAGTTAAAAGAGAAAAAGGAGCACCAATTTAGTACGTATTATCTATCGAACTCCTGGGCGTTTGTCAAAGGTGTCGGCAATGAAAAATATTTTTCATGATTCTGCCGAACTTGATGTTCTTGTCCCAATTCAGGGAAACTCAAGCATGTCCCACCCAACCCAGATCAACCTATAGGCCTTTCGTCTCATTTCTATACGCATGTGTACTTAAACACACATATATATCTAATTATTTAAGACTTGGCCATGTTTGTTTAAGTTCTTAGAGCTTAAGTTTTGTGTAAGCTGACGTACAAATTTTTGATATATAAATTTTTATTATGTATTTTAATTTTATTTTTTTATATTTTTAACTTCAACACTTTACTTTACGGTTATTAGAATTGACTCCGTAATAGGTGGAAACCCTTAATTAGGATACAACTGTGGAACCTCAAATTAACACCAGCTAGCCTTGATTACCGTGTGGTGCTCAATTTTAGTGTTTTGTATCGGACAGTACAACCTTTAGATGTGCCTTCCATAGAGCCCGCTTTCAGCATCTTGCTTTTGTTTGCTGTGCTTTCTTTTCCTTGCTTTAAGATGCCATTCGGACATGTTCGCTTTGATTGGTAAGGTTGATTGCAATTTATTGGAGACTTTTTAATCTTTTACGTACCCATGTCTAGATTGAAATATGAAAGGTGTGTGTGAAGTGATTTTAACATTCTTCGTTACTAATATATATGAGTTATTTTTACGAAGTGTTAATGTACGTAAACTAATTTTGATATCATTTAAAGTTTTCTCATCAAAATTAACTAATTTTGATATCTTTTACATTCGGACATGAGACTATCCCCAACACTTTGGGGTAGGAGGTTTGTACTTTTGTAAATAGTGAAAAATGATAAAAATTTTAATTTATTATATTTTACTATTTTTAAAAACACGGACCTCTTAGTTAGGCACATATTTTTTTGTCGATGGTTTACACGTGTTTGCCTAGATGTACATGAACTTGCTAGAATATCATGTAAAGTCTTCTCATCAAAATCAATTGGACTGATGGAAAGGGAATCATCTATGTTATCGTTCAGGACTTGTCATCAAATTTTCCAACGTAGGATTATACCCAACATTCTCCTATACGTGTGATACTAAACATTTTCTTTTTACTCGACCTACACGTATTTACCTAATTCTAATACCACTTAGAATCTTTTCATTAAAATTAAGTAGTTTTGATAAAACATTTTACATGATATCAAAATGATGCAGACGAATAGTTTCACATCAAAGAAAATAACTTTTAGTGTGCCTTAAAAAGTAAAAGAGATTCTTCTCTTATCAAAGTAGTTTTTTGGAGAGAATGACTCAAGTCTTATATTAGGTGGTATCAGAACCAAGACTTGGGTTGGGACTCGATGGCGATAAACTGGGTGTTGTCCACAAAGTTCGAAGGGTACGGAGACTTAGTGGTGGGTGTTACCTGTAAAGCCTAAAGGAGTAAGGAGGCCTAGTTGTCTGATGGCAGTTGGGGCCATCTGGCCGTGGGAAAGAGTGAATGATGCAGACGAAATCTTATATCGGAGGGAATAACCCTTAATGCACTTTGAAAGGGAGGAGAGATTTTCCTCTTATCAGACTAGTCTTTTAGAGAGGATGTCCAAGTCTAGATTCTCACTGATCAATTTTTGGGAAAAATGGTCAAAGTCCTGCATCACAAAATAAATTGATTTTGATGAGATGATTCCAAAAAAGTTCATGATGATCATGTGACCCATTCATCCAAGCATGCATACATGTACTGGGGGCCGTTCATAACATATTTATATACTTTTGCATCTTAATTACTGTACCATATACATCTATGATAATCTACTCATCTAAAATCCTATATATCACCTGAAGCTCCAATAGAAAAAATTTCACATTCGTTCTCTTACTTTCTCTTCTAAATAATTAACATACGAATAATTCATTATGTGACAAGTTTAAATTAAATGTGGTCAACTCCTTTTCTCCAGAACCTTATTTAATTTATTCTCCACATTACATTTAATTTAGTCTTGAATAATGATGATAAATGTGACCTTACTTTTTTATCTGATTTTTATTTTTATACTTTAGAAATCGACCTTATGAATGTGCGATCTAATCAATCAACCTGAGGGTCAGGGACTGTTGCACTTGCCTTTCCTTACATGCCCATCCATAACACAGACTTTTATCAAATTAACGTACGGACAGGGTTAAGGTTGCATTACAAAGAGATGATCATAGATTACGGTCATATTTAGTTTAATTTTAATTTTATATAAATTTTTAACGTTATTATTATTATATAAATTTTAACGTATAAATTACATTACCTTAATTATTATAGAATTTTAATTCTATTTACAAAATATATTTTAATTTTAACTATATTCAACTCTCAAAATTTACCGAGACTTTTCTTAAACTAGGTCTACGTTAAGTTGACACACTGCAAAGAAACAATGGCAAAGCTAGAAGTTAAAAAATAATGTATGATGCTAATAAATACTCTATTTATGTTGGAAATTCCAAACGTTGTATATATATATATACATGCATGTATGTAATTGGAATTGAACAAAAAAATGTATGATTGTTCGAAAAAAGTGATTTTTTTTAAAATAGTTTTGATATTAAAGAAAAGAAAAAAATAATTTTAATAAAAAAAAGTAGATTACAAAATTTATATGTTATTATTAAATTAAGAATATTTTTAAAAATTAAAAAGGTCAAAAAAGAGAGTCAAATACATCATTTTTAATCATTTATCTAATGATTTTGAGTATATTTTAGAATATTTAATTGTAGAGAAACAACTCGACCTTCACACGGAGTTGTCACAACAATTGGTGTTGTCTTTTCCAAAGTCTGAATTATATGAGTCGTTGAATCTTAAAAGATTTCATCCGATATGGCAGAGCTTAGCATATTTACATGTGATGAGTGTCCGGTGTCGACAATTATTTCATATATATATATATATATATGCGTAAGAAGCGATAAAACAACTAAACACAAAAATTTAATATTTATTTATTATATATCTCTACCTGGGCTCCCTTCATATTTATACATATTTGTAGTGTTCAGCTAGTGTCATGAACGTATATCTTAGCTACTTAATTACTAGATTAACTGATTTATATTGGAAGATGGAGTCAATTTAATTAATTATTAGATTAGGTATTCCTAAAACAAGGTCTGGTTTGTTAACGTAGCTCAAACTCGAACTTCAATTGTAATAATTGCGGAGAGTTAGAATTTAATATTAGTTTCACATATTATGTTAATTAAAATTATATGATAAATTATAAAGTATGAATTTACGTAATGATAACGATACATAAAAGTTTAAGTAAATTAAAGTTAAAATTTAAATTGACTAGAGAATATCTAGCCAATCAAAAGGAACTGATATAACTAGAGAATATATAATTGTTATTAAAATTAGAGGTGTTAACCACTTTGTTTGGAAAGCTAATAGTTTAGGTAAGCTTAAAATACACATTTTTTACATCGATATGATTTTTAAAATAAAAAAATCTATTTCTAGTTTTTCTTTCTGATAGTTATAAGGAAAAGTTTTACTTATATTATACTATTTGTTAAAATATATAATTGCATAGTAAAAATTCTTGTAAATTTTAAACTTTAAATCCTAAAAATCTCTATAAATTATTTTCTCAAATGAAATCGTGCTAATTAATTAAAAGCCTAAAATGTCATACATGAAAATCTCTCCTCCGAGCCTAGTTGTTAACGTTGAAATGTACAGGCATCTAATTTGAAATTAATTGATAATGACCGAAGAGGTCGCTCTTGCCATGGCCCATGTGTACGTATAAAACTTATTAATTCCTACTGATGTACGTAAGGTTATTTTGACTTTTATCTTTTTTTAAGGCTCATAATTGATCTCCCATGGATATATTTATTTGGATGGAGCGTATGCAACGACCATATGAATTCTTATAAAATCATACTGGAATTTTTTAAGAAAAAAATCGGACAATCAATTTAAAGTCGATTGAATGAAAACATCGTTCCTTATATCCGCACGTCAGATATAATACATTTCCTCGCACGTTTAATAATGCAAAAGCGTTGGAACAGTATTTTTAATTTGACAATTATTTTATTAAAATAATTTTACTACTTTAATAAAATTTTAAGAGAAGATTTGTGTCTCTTGTATATTTTAAAAAATGAAAATTTTTAATTTTTTTTTAATTTTTTAGATATTTGTGTATCTTGAAAAATATAAAAAAATTTAAATTTTTTTCATGTAAATATAATTTTTTTCTGTCTTTTTCACTTACGAGGTCAAACAAAATTTTATATTTGATAAAAATTTCATTACATTTATAATTTGAAATGTTAAAATATAAAATATTTATAATTTTTTTAAATTAATTTTACAATATTTGTACAACATACACAAATAATTTTTAATTTTTTTTCTTCTTAAATTTCTATTTAAAAAATTTCTAACGTGCAAACAAACCCTAAGTTTGAAACCATAAATTTTAATAAACGGTCTCTTAAGTACTAAGATAACAATTTAAAGGTAAAACGCTGAAACAGTTATTCATGTTTTAATCGAATTTATGAAACTAAAATATTAAATTAGTCCAGACCAGAACTTAATAATTAGCCGGAGTTTCGATGGTTGTATACTTAGATATTTCTATTCCAGCGAGAACAAAAGCTCCCAAACTTTGCAGAGTAAAGGAATTAAAAATTGGGAGTTGGGGGGAGATGATCGGACCATTCCTGACCATATACTCCAAGTAGACAATCGCACGGGAAAAGGAAAGAGCGCAAAAGAAGAAAGCTTTTTGGTGTTATTTTCAGTGCATACATATATATATATATTAATTCCAATAATGTGTGAATAGGAGTTGGGAAATTAAAGAACAATGAATTCGATTCGGTCTGAAGGTGAAGTCAAATATGGAACATATATGCACGCGTACTCCAAATTAGCCACGGAATGTTGTCATTTCTGTCTGGTCAGATA
Organism: Amphibolis antarctica; assembly: GCA_024699675.1. Classification (NCBI taxonomy): domain Eukaryota; kingdom Viridiplantae; phylum Streptophyta; class Magnoliopsida; order Alismatales; family Cymodoceaceae; genus Amphibolis; species Amphibolis antarctica. Next base: position 18,115 of record JAMKPZ010000925.1, on the reverse strand, counting down.
AATCGTCAACTACGTACCATAATAATTCGATTAAATAGGAAGAAGATTCGAATCTAGGGATCGATATATTAATTTCTGTGAATGTTTCAAATTTTGAGATGGAAGAATTCAAACCTGGGATCAACGGGATGGTTAAAAGATTACCTCACCAACGTACATTCAAGGTGCGTACGTACGTACGCGGTTGCAAAGCACCTGGGAATTGGACGTACGCCTCGATCGCTCTGGTGCGCGCTCGTTCCACGAGGTTCTTTCTGTAACCTGTTCTCTCGGTGGGCGTCGGCCGGAGGAAGCTTAAATTGCTTCCGGCCGGCGCAAGCAATATACGCATGCGTGTGGGCGTCCAAGACTATACTCTTCATACATGTACATATGGGCGAGAAGAAGCTAAGGCACCGGTTTTGGTGGAAGGTGTGCTCCTTCTGGCTCGTGCATCCCTTCCTTTTAATTTAGTTGGTCCACAGCAGAACAACTTTTGTCGTCAGTACCGGAAGGTGTGGTCGATCGAGCTGGCAATTCAACGAAGCCTTCCGTTGTCATGCTCCCGCGCGCGCTTGGAGTGGAAGCAATTAATTAATCACGTATCTTTGGGTTTTTGTCTTCTATTGCATGCATTCTGTTGCGGCACAGTTTTGCTCGGCTTTTTGCCAGCGCCGATGGTAAACTCGTCGCGATCTCGGAAGAAGAAGAAGAAGAAGAAGAAGAGGAGGAGGAAGAAGTTGTATGGTTTGTTTTTCTGAAAAGGAAAAAAAGGTGGGGTGGAAAAATGGTTGGGAAAGAGTGGTTGGAGATTTTAGAGCAGGCCCGGAACTGTGAGGAAGCTAAGCTGAGAGGGTTTGATGAGGCATGGATGGGTGCGCAATCCCTTTCACGTTGCGACCCCCAGTTCTGGGGACTCGTGCCCTTTACCTTCTACAGTCGTACGTCTCCTTCTGCCGGTGCGAAGGAGAGGGACAGAGGCAGTCATGCAGAGGTAGGGAGATGGATGCATGTGTGTGGAGGGTGGGAAAGGAGCCAAGGAGGAGAGGGGGCCGGGAACAACGCCTTTTACTGCTGCAAATTAAACTACAGGTACTCGTGCCGCTGTTGCTGCCTGCTCCTCCTTATGGTACCCGTACTGCACATCTCTCTCTCTTGCACTCAAAAACAAAGCAGAGCGACAGGGCGCGGCAGGAGCAGCATGCACTTGTGGCAGCAACTTGTTTGTGGGAAATAGGTGGTAGGAGAGGGAGGAGAGGGGCGGGCACGATGGGGCTGCTCCCATCCCTGCGTCATCTAGCGTGGGTACTGATCGAATGGCACGTGTTGTCTCGTACAAAGTTGAAGCGCTTATATATATATATATATATATATATATATATATATATATACATGTACGTATGTATCGATCTTCTCGCTTTAACAATAACCTTAAAAAATTAAAATTTAAAGTAATATTATAAATAAAAATAAAATTGTAACATTAGAAATTTATATATAAAATTTGATACAATAACAATAATATACAAAAATTTACGAAAAATCACCACACACCTCACCTTGGAGGGAGGGTATGCGTGGTAGTGAATATATGGGAAATACATACGGATGGAAAGGGGGAGACAAAGACCACACACGCTGGGGGGCCTTCTCTCCTCCACCCACGCTCATGTTACCATTCTGACCAATCCCCATTTCCTCTGTCTCCACCACCAGCTATTTCTTCTTCCCGAGAAAGAGGTGAGATCCCATCGATTGACAGGTCACTGACCGTCTTATGATTTGATACCCTCGAAGTGACGTTTGACTAGTCATTCTCCACCCCCAGTCGGCCAGTCCCCCCCCCCTCCCTCCTTTCCTTTCCCGTCTCGTACACACTCGCCCCCTCTCTCTCCCTCCCTCTCTCTCTCTGCGCCACACCGCCCGCCACCGCCCTCCATCTTCACCGTCCATGCTCCTACAACGTTTGCCTCGCGCCTACGCCCACCGAACACTTGATAACCATAGATGTACGCACGTTTTTTTAATTAATTAATTACTACGTCCGGCATCACAGGAGGGGGTGGCCGGGCAATGTCGATCAACTACATATATTATATATATATATAAATTAATGTATGGTGAGAGACACCCCATGCCGATAGGACTGCTACTAGGGAATGGGAGAGAAGTGCATGCATGCAGGCAGTTGTTGGATTCCTCGACTGCATCGCGCCGATCCCATCTCCTCGATCCGTCCCAATGTATACCAACCTACCGTATATCTATATATGTGTAGGACCAATTAAGCGTTTAAAATGAAATGATCGTGATAACTTGATTAAATAAGCTAGCAATATACGTACCGAAACTTACTGCTTGCACCACACATCGACCGTCACGGTCCGCCGTTTGGAAGGACGGCACTGCAGCAGCAGAGTGAAAAAGGAAGCGTACGTACAAGGTCACCCAAAAGTCAAAGAAGAGAAGGAGTACTCCTATAGATTTTTCTAGGGATCGATATGTATTCTGCCTCTTACATATATCCCCCCTCCTTTTGTAGACAACCTTAACCTAGCTTTTCCACGGTGGTTGTCAGCGATCACTTAATTAACACACCTTTTCTATCCATCCTGACATTAATTATTCCATCTCCGCTAATTAATCTTCACGTCCATCTCACTAATAATTAACTAATTAACTAGACAATTAATTAAACAAGATCTAGAGGTAGCTGGCAGTTGTCCGACTAGCAAGCCAGTCGCGCGTCTCCTCTAAACGTCTGTTAACCGTCCAAGTTTAATTTAGATTAATCGAGTACGTAATTATCGATTAACCAATGCCACTTTGTGTACAATTAGCTAGACTCGATCAAGATCGGAGAAGCCGGCCTAGCTTCCACATGCATGCATGATTGTGTATTAATGGTCCTCCATATATGTCTATCTGGCTGAGCTCTCGGCCATACATATAAGATCGATCGATACATGCAATTTCTCCGATAATCCGTTATGCATGTCTTTTAACATTTACTTCATCGATCGTTCAATATCGATCGATCGGTTAAGTATTTTTGGGACTTGTCACTAGCTGGACCATAATTATTTAATTAATTAGGATTACGATTACAAGCATAATCTAATAATTAATCGATGGAGCACAACACCTACAAGTCAATCTAGCCTGGCCATGCAGCAAATTAAATTGTAGGCGATGGAGTCAAGTGGCTACTGGCTAGGCTTGTGAACTCGCGCTTTTGTATAATGCATGTATGGCCGTTTGACGCGGAGACCCCACAGACGGGCACTATTTGGGGGCAAGCAAGCAAGTGTTCGGAATCCAAGAGCCAAGTCCCCTTTGTACACACACGCTGTTCAATGAACAGTACACAATTATTATAACCATGGAATGGTCCTTCCAGCTTTGCACGACCTTGGGTAATAGTTTAGGGACGTGTTTGTCCACGTCCCAGTTGAAAAGATCGACGGGAATATTTACGAGATTTGCCCCGGCCCGCGTAAGCCGGAGACGTACAGGCTCTCTCGGATGTGCACTGTGGAGCAGGTTGTCTTTTTCTTTTATTTTGTATGTGTTTTTAATTCTGTAACGATAATTACCTTTCTCCGTGTAAGATCGAATTCAAATCTGTATTCACCCACTTCACTTTCTTATTTTGAGAGTGAGAAAGAAAAGAGAGAGTATATATATATATATGTATATGTATACGTTTATCGATGTATATGGATATATGTCCGGCACATTAGTGGCAGGTAGCAAGGCCCCATCGAGGTGTTGCAACTGTCATTCTCGGTGCCGTATAAAACTGTGGGTTTGTGTCTTGGAATGGCTTGTATTCTTCCACGGCGGTATGCATGCGTATACGCACGATTCATTGCCGGACTGTTCAAGATGTAGAGACAAAAAGGGGGCCCTGCTCAGCGGATTCAGACCCATTGGTGGTGGCTAATTTCCAAAGCAATAATAAATGGGCGGCCCCATCGGCCGTTGCGTCTGGAGATCCGGAAATATCGCGTCTTTAGCGATGAATTAGCCCACGTTAGGCAGATTAGCCTGATTGGTGCAAGCTGCAGGTTTGCAGGAGGAGGAGGAGCAGGAGGAAGGAGGAAGGAGGAAGAGGAGGAGATCTAGATCGATAGATGGAGGGAAATTAAAAGAAGTACGTACGTGGTGAGCCAAAGGCATGCTCATAATGGAAGACAACTCCTCCACACACAAGCCCCCATCATCAATACCCCCTCCATCTCTTTCCACTGAGTTGTCCAGATCACGGGCCGGCAAGCAAACCCGACGGGACCCCACGGCGATACCGTTCCGATCGCAGATTAATGGCGACGCGCGCGCTATGCAGCATGACCGATCCGTCTTTGAAATCTGATCTTGATCGAGTCGTCGTCACCGGCCACATGTCCGCCATTTTATATATATCAGACCACTTCAATTCCACTGTGCAGTCCAAAGTGTTTTACGTACATATATATATGTTGCACGACCCTAGCTCACTCCTATTCCGGCCGGTCGTGCACCTTGAAATTAAAGGAAGAAACACATCGATATATATATGTGTGTGTAATGGAATAGATGCGGGTGACATATATTCTGAGATGGTACTTGGAGGTGAGAGGTCTGGACTGCAAGGAAGAAGACTGGACATGCTATTGCATGTGTGCGTGGCCATACGCCTCCTTCACGATAGGAAAGATGATCGAACACAACTATTCACCTCAATGATTTGTAAATTCCGACTGATGTATATGCGTTGAGAATCGAAAGTCGGAATCTATGCAGCAGATAAGATGCCGAAGGGACCATCCACTGTTAATCATCTCCAACAAGCCACGGGTGTGCAGAGATCAAACGCAAGCATGGGGCCAACACGTTTGTGTGCGCGCGCGCGCGCGTCTATATATATATATAGATACTTGCATAAAAATCACAAAAAGCGCGCAAGATATATATACAACACGTACTTCTGTTAATTTTCCTGTTACATATATGCGTGTATATTTATATACGAGGACACGAATTCTATATATGTTTATAGAAGTTGATTTTATAGGTTTTCATCAATTAAAAATATTTTATCTCTTTACTTAAAAAGATATATACATACTTTCTTCTTTAACTTTAAAAATTCATTTACGTTCATATATTTTGAATTATTGTATTAATTAATTTATGAAATTTAATTAATTATTTATTAATTATGAATACCGTGATTAAATTTGAAAGAAGTTTGTGGATTTTTTTATAAATAATTTGATTTTAATTATGTAGTGTTTAATTAAAATAATTTAGGGTGAATTTTTTTTAACTTAAATATTATGGTAGATTTTTTTTAAATAATTCGATTTTAATTTAAAAATATTTTGATTAAATATTTAAAAACACTTAACCTGAATCGAATGGATATAGTGTTAAATAATTTAACATTAACTTAAATAATATTTCCAGTTATGATTAAGTAATAAGTAAATAGATAATTAGCAAATATAATTAGAACTTTTAAATTACCATCAAATAGTGATTAGTTTAATTAAGCATTCATTATCAATAAATAATACTCAACAATCTCTCCTTTTTTAATGATCATAAAATTAATTTAATGTTGTAATTATCTATTATTTTCATTTTCAATTTTTAAATTTCAATTAATATGATGTTCTTTTCAATCGATTATTTTTCACGTGTCGTTGTGTTTAATTTCAATTACAACATACACTATTCTAGGGGAAGTATTTAACTTCTGCATTTCTCAAGGATTTTACAGAAGTACCATTAAAATAAAGAAATGACATACGAAACAATCGTTTATGGACCCATCTATAAATGGTAGTTTCGTGCATATACCTTACAATTAGGCGGAAGTACCATCAATCAAAATACTTAGGTGGTTTTGATTTTCAATTATTGAATATTGATTTAAAAGAGATTTTCATCAAATATTATGTCATATATTTAAGTAAAATAAGGTATTTACGATTTTCAAATAAGTGATTTATGTTATATATTTAAAAGAGATTTGAAAAGGAGGACTTTACTCTACGTGAAACCGTAAAATAAAGATGTTAACTTTACGTGCCCAACTTAGAAATGGATGTGTTAATGTTAAACCGCTGGTCTTTTAATACAATTGTCTGATCTTTTAACACAAAATACCGATTATCTCATCACGTGTGAAAAATCACGGTAAAATCGACTTCTATAGGCACCTACGGAACCATTTTCATATATATATATATATATATATATATATATATATATATATATGTCATTCCCATGGAAAAACTGGTCCGTCCATAGGCATTTCTAGTTTTGTTAATTTTCAATTTTTTTTTCCAAAGAAAGCTTATTATATATATGAATAATTATTTAATCGCGAGATTGATCTACAGTACGTAATTATCTTGCATTTATTAAAATTCCAGCTTAATTAACATCAGCTATATTTCAGCTTGACAAGATTTTAAAACTCTTTATATATAATCCATTCCCTTATCATGCATTGTGATAAGTAAAACTTAATGTAGCATGCATGTGTTTACGAATAATTATCTGATGTATTTATTGCTGATCGATATATTAACTAAAGAGATGTATAAAAGTTCATCATTTGCATGTATGCTTTGAATGTACATGCGGTTGCCAGTCCATTTGCACGTGATGCTATGAGATCGAGTGCGTGTTTGATGGCAAAAACTGTGCTTGCTATGATTGCAATTAATGCAACGTTCTTAAGGTATATTTGTTTTAAGGTGTGTTTGTTTTAGATGTGATTGAGATTAAGTGAGGTAAGTTATATATTTTTCAAGAAGATATATAATTTACGATAATAGTAATTTTTATTATATAATTGTAAAGTTGTTTAATAAATAAACTGTATGTTGTAATAGTGTGTAGTAATTGTTGTTGGTGCATAATAATTACCATTTAAACAAAGAAATCCTAGAAGTGAGATTACGTAAAATAAGGTGCATGAAGGTACACGTACGATTTACGATGATGGTAATTTTCATTTTGATAAATGTATTATATATTGCAAGAGTGTATAGTAATTATCATTAGTATACAATGTTAAATTTTTAAACAAACAATCTCTTAATTAATTAAGCTGCTTCCTTGCATTTACTACAAGAAAAGGACCCCTTAATTTTGACCCCTCAATTTTGCCTGTGGTGCAATACAACAATATATTATAGCTCATGCTCACCAGTTATTTCAAATAATTGGGTAGGCTAGCTAGCTGCATTAATTAATTCGGAACCATGATTGGGGACATAACATTTTAGGAATTGAAAAACCTAGATTAACTACTAGAAATCATTTAATAAAATGGTGGGACTAGAATAATAGAAGTCTTCTTCGATCATATATTGGTCTTAGCTTAATCATGCATTAATTACATCTAACAATGTGGGATTATTATAAAAATAATGTAGGTTAAGTAAGGTTAAGAGAAGAGGAATTGAAGAAAGCGCAAGTATATATATGGATTGAACCAATGTTATCACTTTCCTGAGAATGGTCATTAAGTAATATTAACAAGAGATCCAGCAACCAATAATATCATTTTGTCTAGAGCTATATATCTCCAGCCTTTTTTTTTTTTTTGTAAAAGATGTATTTTGAGTTGAAAATGTTTAGCTATTTAATTATCAACTGGTCTAGTTTTTTAGATTTTACCTTATTAAAATTAATTGACTACTAATTAATTATATTTTACATCACTAAAGTTAATTAACTATTAATTATACCATGTAGATTTTACATTATTAAAATTAATTAATTACAAATAGGTACCATATAAGTTTTACCTCGTTAAAACTAATTGACTATCAATTAGTATATATCACGCAGATTTTACTTCATCAAAAATAATTGATTAATAGAAAATGATTAGCAAGTAAAACAAAAATTTCAATTTCACTCGTCGATTTCAATATAAGACTATTTTTCCAACATACAAGTTTACCCAATTGATCTAAGCCTACATGATCGACCATAGTTGGAAAGAAATGAGCTGAGTCACGTGCATGCATGCCTCGCGTGATATCCATCTTAGGTTGACTAATGATGATCGAGTGGCATTAATTATCAGTGGTGACAAGCATAATTAACTGTGAACTGCGGCTAATAAGATCAATCGTCTTAGTTGTCTCAAACAACAAACAAAGAGATGGGTAATAGTTCACAGCAATGGCAATCGAGTGACATTATACAATGACTATTACAAGGCAGTGATGTAATGATGGTGGCTACCAATGATAACGATAGTGCAAGATTTATTTGTCGATAACGATTATCGGTCGACGGTACTGGTCAATGGTAAATAGTGGGCAATGTCGGTCCTCGTGGTAGACAATCTCATTTATTTCCTTAGATGGAAGTAATAATTTCATTTAAAAGAAGTTTGTGTCTCTGAAAATATAAAAAAATTAATTTATTATTTTAAATTATTTTCCACAATTTCTCGTGTCTTCCAAAGATACAGATATTGGGTTTTCCGATTATAATATTTTATCATTTTATAAGGACTTTGATGTAATTTACCTATAAAATCCTATTAGGGCTTGTAGAAGAGGAGAAAAGAAAAATAGAACATCACTTTTTCACAAGAGAGGATGACTGCTGAAATTCGTCCACCTTTTTTTATGCTACACCACCTTGATCATAAGGTCGATCGGATGAAAGTTTGTGGTCAGATTTAGCTAAGACTTTAACGGTAAGGTCGCAGCTTGATATTCTTTAAATTAGATAGTTAGATCAAAGATCAAAGCAGCATATAGTTGGATTCTAAAGAGGTTTTAGAAGAGTTTCGTTTGCGCAGTTTTACAGTGCACACTCTTGGTAAAAGGTCAGCTTAATGGGTGAAACGAAGTCCGTTTTAGCTGTAATTTTTTCAGTGATTCAGGAATTCGTGGATCTTTATTCCTGCCAAGTCTTGTTATTTTATAAGCTGTGTGGAGATAACAGAAAGTCCTGAAACGTAGCAACCGAATTGGGTAATTTGTGTACCTCTTGTTTCTGTTGTTAGATTTTGTGTCATTGGTATTTAATGACAGTGAATGTGTGATTCCTTTAATTAATCACTAGAAATTGTGTGTACTCGTGATTTTGATTCATTGACTTCAACATAACATTATCAAAACCTATAAAAGATGAGTTTTCAACAGAAAAGACCTCGTGTACCTATTATTTGATTATAGTGAAAATTTAAAGGTAGACTAACAGATTTCGTGGTTTTTCTTCTTCACATTAAGGAAGTTTTTCACGTAAAAATTTGATGTTATTTTACTTGTGACTTGTTTAATTTTTTCATTTGATTTTATCATTCAAAGGTTACCTGTATGCTCCAAATTTCCCAACTGCAGACTCCCCATAGTGTAAATGAGGTTGAGCTGAATAGATTTGCAAGACACATTTATATAAAGGTACTATTTGTGCCGCTCAGAATTGGTGGAAAATTTCATTTCCCAAATTTTGTTGTTTGTGTAGCCCAGAAATGAATTTCGACAAATCCTGTCGCGCTATTCACACAACGTGTGGGCACGGAAATGAAACCCACTCAACACAGCCCTGATTTGTGTGGAAATTAGTTCGTGTATTCATCTCCCCTCGATGGCCCTACGTAGGCGTCTCCCCTCCGCGTCGTCGCCCTCTCCTCTCGCCTCTGTATTGTCGGTCTCTCCTCTCGCCTCCTCACCACCACTGTCTCCTTTGTCCTCTCGCCATCGTGTTGCCGGTCCCTCCTCTTGCCTCCGCGCCACCACTATCTCCTTTGTCCTCTTGCCTCTCACATCGTTGCTCTCGCCCCCGCGTCACCAATCTCGTCGCCATGCCATCGCTCTCACCCCCGTATTGTCGTTCTCACCTCAACGCCCCTCCTACGCACTCCTTAGCACGCATGAAGGCCCACATCCTCTTCCAATCTCACTCGTTTGTAGCTTGTTGCTTCAAATCTCTTCGGATCTGAAATAGTAATGTTATTATAATAATGTTAATTTTCCTTTAAAATTCCTATTATTATTATTATTATTATTTTATAATATTATTATTTAAATTATATAAAATAATTATTATTTAATTCAATCCCATTTAATTTTGATATATACACAAATACGAATATTTCTAATTCTGTTCAATTTTGATAGGTGTACAAACAACTTTACGTCGAAATTCATTTCATTTTGATTCAATCCCGTCACTAAAATGGATTCCCGTCGATTCATTTCATTTCATTTTTACGTGCACAAACATTGCCAAAATGAGTTACAGTCTAATAAGTGTTGTCGAGCTAAGCTAGCCTTAGATAAAACATAGTGTTGAGCCATGAGCACAAATAGGCTAACACATGCACGAATGATCGAGCTAGTGTACAACATGCAATGACAATAGTAATATACATATATTTTTTATTACATATATTTATATTATAATTGTTTTCTTGCTCTACCTAAACTGATTTGGTCATTGCATCTTTTTCTCTATATTTCCAATTTTTTTTGAGTTTCCTTCATCGGTTCTTATTATTCAAAAATCCGATCGAGGTGTGATTTTCAATTAAAGGTGTGCTTGATAATGAGATTTTTTTTTCAATAATCGTAGAAAATTAGAGTTGAAAGTAGTTTTTTTGTTAAAATAACATAATTAATTATAAAATAAAAATTTATATAAAAAATGGTAACGATAACACGCACGTAAAAATATATAGAGATCGAATTAAAACTTCTCATTACCAAACACACATTAAGGTTCTGTTTAAAAATGAGATTTTTATGAGTTTTTATTATGTAAGGTATATATTTTAATAAATAATATAATAAAAGTATATTTTTCTACTTTAGTTATCAAATGAGAATATAAAAAGTAATTTTCTTACATTAAAAAACATACTAACTTAAAAAATATAAACTTTTAACTATATAGATTTTCACGGACAAAATCTAAGAAACTGTTTGTTTCGACATTTTTCATTATGTATATTTATTTTTTTACTATATATTATAATAATATACAGTAATATTTATTAAATAATTTTAATATTTTATATTAAAAAATTATATCTAATACATATAATATAAATCATATAATTTTTCAAAAAATATAAAACTTATGTTATTTAATTTTATCTATTAAATAAAAACTTCTCTCCCTCTCATTAATGTGCACGTACATTATAATTGGACGTCAATCCAGAGGAGTTGATTGATCACTGGCGCATGATGTGACGAGACGTACACACGCCCGACTCCCATGTCACGTACATAATTATCAAACTACTGACATGATTTATGTGGTGCCAATTTTCTGCTTACCACACAGATTTGTATTATTTGTAAAGTCAAAAAATTAAGAAAATAATTAAATATTTCTGTGTAGGAAGTTAATTTTAGCATTTTTCGGTATAAATTAGGTTTTTTTTTTTACCTTTTAAATGACTTAGAGGTCTTTTGCATACGTTGAAAATTTAAAAAATAAAATGAAATTTAAAAAATGAAACTGAAATTCAATAAATGAAATTTTATTCAGACGTGTTTACGTACTTCATAAAAAATTAAAAAAAATTTATAAATATAAAAGTTATTTGTACATGTGACGACAAATAAGAAAAATTTGTATATAAAATTAAATAGAATTTTTGCTACATTTTATATTTTAATTTTTTTAAAATAATTTCATTTTACAAAAATTAAACATTAACTCTATATTTTTTAACTTCAACAAAGTGCGTTGACAATCAAAATTACAGAGTAACATTACAAAATAATAATAAAAATACCTTAACATCAAATTACATTCGTTACAATTAAACACTTTTAAAGTTCTTTCATCCTACATTACTGATGCAATATCTTTACTTATTTTGTTACCTATTTTTTCCCTATTTATAATGTCCTACTTCTTCTGCACGTTCCTTTTTTTTTGTAAATCTTTAGTTGGTCTTTGATAATGAACAATATTTTTTTTTATAATTTATCCTGATGATCTTTTAATAATTTCATCTAATATATTTATTGCAAAATATTTTTCTTTAACGCCTGTCATTTCTCTTTTTTTTTTTTAACATTTGTTCACTTGTATTCATCGTTCATCTTTTTCTTTTTTTAAATATTTTTCACGAGTTTCACTTGTCATTTACTTCGTTTGTTCGCAAAAGTCTAGAATTTTCCATATACATTCGTTTAATGACATTTTTTCGTCGATGATATTGTGGCTTATCATCGTCTTTTTTTTATATCATCAAAGTACTAACTTAGTGGTTCAAAGACTTGTTGTTAAATTTATAGTTTAAAATTCAAAATCTCACTCACATATTTAAATTTTCTCAAGTAATCATAATTTTTGAAAGGATCATCTTCTTTTTTATGGGAAAAAATTAATAATTTATTTGTAATGTATAAAAATGAAATTTATGCACTTTAAATTGGAACTTTATTTATATCTGTACTTTAATATTTTAGTAAGATTTGAGTTGTACTTTATTATTTTAATTTATGCACTTTAATTTTCATTCACTTAAATTTTATGTTATAATTTATTTTTTTTAATATTTATACTTTAAATTTCTAACTTTCTTTTAAGTGCACAAGCAGTAGACATTTTTCTCTTGACTTTTCGTATTTTTTGTTTCCAACTTTCTTAAACTTTTCAAATAGAGCTTTTATAGTGAAATGAGCCATTTTAATGCAACAATTGCTTATTTTCCAATTCTCCTGGGGACACAATTTTGTACTCATGGTGAGAACAAACGGTAACTTCGATTGTTTATTTTTGATTTCACTTGTTTAACTTTGATTTCACTAGCTGTCAACGACCAAATGAACAAAAATGAAAAATTTTAAAATAAAAAATTAGAATTTTCTAATTTTCTTTGATATACATAAATGACAATTAAATCAAATTTTTTTCTTGATTCTTATTTTTTCTTTTCTTAATTTTTCAATCGTATAACCAGACATTAAAAGGGATTTTTTAAAATCTAATTAACCACCTTTTAGCGGAAGAAAACGGGTTCAGTTTACTTTTTGATAATTAATGCGGTTCCAAAAGGAAAACGTTGTTTTGAATAATTAAATAAAGACGGTTCTTCACTTGGACCAAGAAAAAGGAAAAAGAAAACTCAGCTCTGCTGCACTTGTCTCCTGCGTTCTCCAATAACTGTTTGTTGCGCGAATCAATACTCCAGTGATATCAATGCGCGTATCATCGACAGTCGATCGAGCACGTGTCTGGAACCGATCGATCCCTCGTCGCAGAAGATTATAAATATCATTATTTTTAATTAATTAGATTACTGCCATTGATAAAATAGTGCCATGCCATACTTGGTAAGTTTATTTAATAATTTTTCATTATGTATCTTGACAGTAACATTTCATTATACATGGTAATATTTTATAATAATATTTATCAAAAAAATTTAATATTTTATATTAAAAAATTATACTTAAATCATATAATTTCTCCAAAAACTTAAATTACAACTCATCTAATTTTACCTTTTAAATAAATACACATTTAATCACGTAGATCGTGGCGTATGTATTTTAAGCGACAGAGATGAATAAGATCATGCGTATGTGGTTGTGAGGAAACCGTGATTTCGATACGAGTGCCACATGATCGAACAATAATTCGGCCCTGCATGCACTTGGGAGTTTGACGAAAAATGTCAAAAAAAATTTTTTTTTTACAATAAGTAGGATAGATTAGTATTTTTTTAACGGACGATTAAGATTAATTAAAGATAGAGTAATGTTGAACCCAAAATAGTTCATAAAAACACAACAAAAGAAGTTCAAATCCTCGCAAAAAGCCAAATAGGTAGAGGAAGGTGACGAAAGATAAACAGTAAAATGAGTTTTCAAATGATATTGTCATTAGCAGAAAAGGTCAACTTAGGACAATTGTCAAGGGCTTGAACTAGACTAGAAGCTTGTACAGGTGATGTAGCTGCATCGATGGATGCAAGCTCTTGAGCAGGAACAAAATTAGAAAAATTATTCTAACAAGACTTCTGTCGATCCGTTGTTAGGTCCAAGGGATTCTGTCATGGAAGAAGTTGTCACACCCCATGCTAGTTCAAAATAAAGAAAACAAGATTACGGATATATTATAATCGTTACTAGTTATAACTATGATTATAAATAGTATACAGATAGTTATAATTGTATCCTAGTTTCTTTCATTTTGATTTCTTTTCCTTACTTTCCCTTCATTGCATTTCAATCAAGGTAATAGCTATCTTTGAACAATACCAATATATGCTATATGGTTGCAATGACAAGTACATGCATGGTGTACATGTTATTCAAAATTACAGTTTTGCAACATTAGTAATTTTTATATTTATTAAAATTTAATAAAAATTGTAAATGTTATTTTCATTGATTAAACTATTAACTTGTATATTAATGTGATTAACCTTAACTTAATTTCATATAATTATTTTTAGATTTGATTTATATTATTATTTTTAGTAAGACCTTTTGCGATTTTTTAAAACTTAATTTCAACATTTTGAACATTATTTTTATGTAATAACTTTTTTTTTTTTCTTTTCTCTTTCTTTCTCTTCCCCTTTTTACTTTCTTTTTTACAAATGTTTCTCCTTTTCTCTATCTTTTAATATTTCCCCCTTTTTCCCTTCATTCTCCTTTGGCTGTCCTTCCAAAACCCTAATGAGTTGATGATCGAGGCTTCAATAATTGGTAGAAAAGTTTACGATAAAGGCTTTGATATATAATAATTAACATACACTTTACGTTTTATTTGACAAAATTAATAAGTTATATATGTGAGCTCGTAGTTCACTTTTTTTTAGATTAACACGATTTTCGAAGTAAAAATTCCTTTATATTTCTATCTTTGACGGTTATAACGAAAATTTCTACTATCATTATATCATTTGTTAAAATATATACTTTATAAGATAAATTATTTTATAAACTTTATTTTCAAATGAAGTCTTAGCTAGGGTGCTTTTTTATAAACTTTACGTTCACAAGTTACTTGTTTCAACTTCAGAAATTAGAAAGAACTAGTTTTGTAAATAGAGTTAAAATTACATGATAATTTAGGTGATAAAAATTTATATATTAAAATTCATATAATAATAATGATATTAAAAATAATTTAAAAAATGAAAATAAATTACTTGTGAACACAACCTCAGCGAAAAATTTTCACAAGTAATTTTTACCAACGTAATAAAATTACCGTATTTTTTTTAAAAATGTAAAACGAGATACGAAAATAGTAGAATTGAATCGAAAGAAGATCGACGTCATGATCAGTGAGATGATAGTTTAATAATTACGAGAATTCTTTTAAATTTTAAGATTTAAAATTAAATTTTTTTTTAAATATAATTTTTTTTATTATATATTTACAACTTTATCTTTCAACCTTCATCCTATCCATGAAAAATATCGATGCCGTGCCGTGGAAGCGTTGGGGCTGCAGCCAACCACACGTCAGCGGCTTTCGTTGCGGCAGGAGCATCGATCGCTGCGCCTGTGGCTTCTCGGCCCCACGTCCGACACCTCCACGGGGCACTTCCGTCTCCCTCCCTCCCATGACCCGACAAGTCCCCTCACTGCCCGGGCCACTGACTTCCACGCCGCCAGCTGGATCTGGATCCTTCTCCCTCTCATTTTTCTTTTTTAAAAGGTTATTGTATTTTTTTAAAATCAATGAAAATAAAGAATTATTATTTTTTATTATTAAAATATCAAAAATCTAGAAATAAATTTTTTTATAAGTTTAAAAATATTTATATTTAATTTTTTTAATAATTTAATAATAAATATTTTTTAAATTTTACTTTTTATTTATTTTCAGAATCACAAACCCCCTTAAATATATAATTTCGGCAAATCACAAATGATAATATAAGTTTCATTTAAAATCAACTACCGTTAATTTTAAAAGTTAAATAAAATTAATTTTTTAAATAAAATTAAAATTACATAGTAATTAAAGTAATGGAAGTTTATATATTAAATGTTACATAATAATAATGATTATGAAAGTAATTTTAGGAACTAGGTAAAGTCAACTCCATAGGTCTCGATTGATAATGATTTTACTTAATGTAAAGTTAATTTCAAGAAAAGTCTTAATTTGAAAATAAGTTTTAACTTTCTACGCTTGTACAAATAAATATATATAAACTCTTAACTTACAATTTACTACGTAATTTCAATACCAGGAAAATTGGTCTTTAGTAATATATATGTGGATTTAGTGATAGATTCAATGTGTAGAATTAGTGACGTATATGTGAATTTAGTGATGAATTCAATATGTAAAATTAGTAACGGATGAAACTAATTTGTGACGATCATGCATTTGTCACTGTTGTTACCATACAGTAACAAATGAGATTTTACATTTGTCACTATAAAATAATTTTCTCGTAATGAAACTTTACATTTATTAAAGTTAGAGAATCTCATTGTCAAACAAATTAAGTCAAATTTTTATATATCATTATTATTATATACAAAGTCTTATATATAAACTTCCACTACATAGTTTAATTATTATGAAATTCAACTTTATTTGATAAATTCTTCTCAAAAACTCTTGTTCTTTATAATTTTCAAACTAAAAATATTTTATTACCAAACGAGACCACAGACACCGTCGAAATGGCAAAGCATATATGATGTTATATGATAGACAAGTAAAAGTTGTGAAATGAGATGATATGTGGTAGATCAGGGATGCATGACCGGACCCCAAAGCCATGAAATGATGCTCATTTATGTAACATGGGAAGATAAAATTATTTGTATGATTATAAATATATAAATAGTAGTAAAAAAATTATTTAAAATGAATATGTATTGATTTTAGATCTGATTGTATTAAAACCAACTAAATTTAATAAGTATTGATTTTCAAATATAAAGACTCGATGAATATAGTTTAGAGAGGTTTTTGTTAGACGGCATGTATGAAAATGAAAAGAATGTAGAATGAGAACTTAAATTTTTTGACATCTCAATCGGAAAAGAATCAACAGAAAAAGAATCAGAATTAATCAGATATCCTTCTTGAAACAAACAAAAAGGAAAAGGAAGATGAAACATAAATAAATCATGTACGTGACAGAATTTTGAGGAAAGTAACCGATGAAAAACCAAACAAGGAAATAAGGAAAAATTGACGAAAAATTTCACTTGTACCAAGTTTGTAAAAAAAAAAGAAACAAGGAAAAATTAAAAAGAAAAAATAAGAGAAAAAAACAAATAAGAAAAGAAAGGAAGAGAAAAAGAAAATAAGAAGTGAAATAAAAAGAACAAGAGAAAATTAAGAAAGGAAATAAAAATAAAAATAAAAATAAAGAATAAGAAAGGAAATAAAAAGAAAAATGAAAATACGAAGTTTTATTTGAATGTTTGTATTTCACTTTCATTTAATATACATTTTCCTAGTTTTCAAAATAATAATTATTAATTTTAACTTTCTTGGCTTTTCATCATGTGTACAAATACCTTTTGTGTGGTATTCTTAATTTTCTACTTTTATTTCGACCTATATTTTTTGTTTTCTTTTTCATTTCCGTTTTTGAACTTTTTGCTATATTTAGATTACGTTGAAATTTTAACACACGCTAGAGTATATATATTATGGATCAAATCATTATGTAGTTAGATTTTATATTTAAAAATAAATTTAAAAATAAAAGGTGCATTTAATTAGGTATGCTTAAGGTACACCTCTTGAACCCTTTTCTGGTGGTGTAAGCTTTTTTCACTTTCAAGAACTTCAATTTTAATTTTACCTAAATCTTTATACATCATCGTTATTGTATAAATTCTTATATATAAATTTTAATTACATACAAAAGATGTTTACGTGGAGACGAAAATTAATGATATTAGAGATTGCATTTTTTAGATTATTAACTTCTCAAGCAGACCATAAATTTTTATTTACCAAACAAATCTTAAATAGAATACACATGTTGGCCTTAATAAGTTTAAATTTATAAGAGGTTTGTATTTTTGTAAAGTACGAGAAATTATAAAAATTTTGATTTATTATTTCTTATTATTTTTATAATTTACCATCTTTTTAAAGGCATAAATCCACTCAAGTTTCATCCGATTAACCGTAATCAATATAT
>JAMKPZ010000924.1:0-42754 GCA_024699675.1 Amphibolis antarctica | reverse complement strand
TTTTTTTGTAGATTAGCCAGTATATCAAGTAATATGATGATATGCATAAACAAAATATATAGTAGAGAATGATAGGATTATATTAGAAGATTATTAAATCTTACTCTACCAAACCAAGCATACCATTGTAGAAAAATATATAAAATGAGTCAACATGTATTTTACCAATTATTGAGAAATGAAGTAATAGTTCAAGATAGTAGAAATATGTCAATTGAAGAGAAACTTAGAATATTTCTTATTACTGTTGGACAAAATTAAAGATATGGTGCCACTACAAAGTGTTTTCATTGATCAGCTTAGATAGTCAGTACTTATTTCAATTAAATGTTAAATGACATATTAAAATTAAGTCATATACCAACACACTTTTCAACAACTCCTACCAGAATTCGAAACGATTATGATATATTCCCATACTTCAAGGTAAACAAAGTTCACTTATACATTTTAAATAACAATCTATTAATTTGTTATTTACATTATGAGCTTTCAAGATTGTATTGGTGCTATTGACAGCATACATCTTAAAACTACTATTTTTGGACAAAAAACTGCAAAGTTCAGAAACAGGAGAGGAGATTTATCTCAAAATGTTTTGGCAACTTGTAATTTTGATATGAAAATCGTATATGTTCTTAGTGAATAGGAAGGATCAACTACTGATACTCATGTTTTAGAAAATGTCATAACTTGAAACAACAGTCTTAAGGTTCCCTCAAGTAAATTGTATTTTGCCTTTTTCCTCACTTGTGAAATTGTAATATACTAATTAATTTGTAATTATATTTTTAATATATGTAGGTAAATACTATTTGGTAGATGCTAGTTTTCCAAATAAACCTGAATTTATTTGTCCATTTCGGGGTGTTCGATATCACTTATCTGATTATGATGTTAATCGTCTTCCAACAAATGCTATAGAAAATTTCAAATATCGACATTCTCAATTAAGGATGGTAATTGAACAAACTTTTGGAGTTATAAAGCATCGGTTCTCAATATTACAAGGCTATTTGCAAAAATTGTTGTAGCATGTTTTTTACTTCACAATTTCATTCGAAAAGTCAATAAAACAAATTTACTTAAAAATCTCAAAGATAAATTAGATGAGATTCAAGAGACTGAAGATCTCCAAAAATTTTCAGATTATATGAAAAGAGAGTTAGAAAATGTTATTGTTCAACAATCTCAATAACGAAAAAAAGAGATTGCTGATCAAATGCATATGGATATTATGCATGAAATGATAGAAATAAGTGATTTTCATTTGTGATTTTCTTAAAACTATGGTTAAGATTCGCTAGTTGAAAATGTATTGCTACATTGATTTGGACTAACATTATGTAATTTGTTGAATTTTTATGCAAAAACATTTGTTGTACTAAAATTTTCTTCATTTTCTGTCAAGTGCACAAATGCTAGGAAAACATTTTCTACAAGGTGCACAAACGCTGGGAAAACTTTTTCTAGAAAACTATTTTCCAGATTTGCCTTGGAAATTATTTTACAATTTGTCAAATTTTCCTAAAAACTATTTTCCAGATGCATAAATAGGCCCTTAGTAGCACATAGTTTCTTACAAGAGTATGATGTGGATTACTCAGAGACGTTTTCACCTGTTGCTCGCCTTGACTCTATTCGTGGAATACTTTTTATTGCAGCCAATAGGTCTTGACAACTAACTCAGTTGGATGTCAAGAATGCTTTCCTTTATGGTGACTTGGATGAATAGGTGTTCATGGAGCAACTTCCAAGGTATGTTACTCAATGGGAGACTCATGTTTGCATGCTCAACAAGGCAATTTATGTTTTTAAACAAAGCCCCAAAGTTTGGTTTGAAAAATTCAACAATGTAACGTATAGTGGGGGCTTTAACAGTTGCAGAGTGGATCACTCTGTCTTCATCAAGCATATTTCATGGGGTGTTATGATTTTGGCAGCCTATGTTGATGATATGCTATTAACAAGAGATGATGATCAAGACATTGGAGAGACCAAGTGATTCTTATGCAGACATTTTGCTACTAAAGACATGGGGACTCCTTAATACTTTCTTGGTGTCAAATATGTACATTCTAAGGGACGTCTCTCTTTATCCCAAAAGAAGCACACACTTGATCTACTAAAGGAGACAGGCCTTGATGGGTGTAAACCTAAAAGTACTCCAGTGGAACAAAATCACTCTTTCTAGGATGAAGACTCACCTTTGTTCCCAGATGTAGGGAAGTATCGAAGGCTCGTTGGCAAGCTAATTTACCTAACTATCACTAGACCAGACATATCCTATACAGTCAATTTGCTTAGTCAATTAATGCATACCCCAAGAGAGATACACAAGCAAGGGGCACTTTGTGTGATCGTTTACATTAAAGGGGCTCCAAGCAAAGGACTTTTGTATGCAAAGCATGACCATTTGGAGGTAAAAGGATATGTTGACATTGGTTATGCAGGTGATCGAGTCGATAGAAAAGTCCATGTCTGGATACTTAACATATCTTGGTGGAAATCTTGTTACCTGGCATGGTAAGAAGTAAAGTGTAGCTTTAAAATCTAGAGCGGAAGCTAAATATCGAGCCAGGTCCAATGCCACTTCTGAACTTATATGGTTGAAGGCTCTACTTCAGGAAATAGGAGTTGATATCACTATGTCTATGCCCTTGCATTGTGACAATCAAACTACTATATACATTGCTACTAATCTCACCTTTCATGAAAGGACCAAACATGTTAAGGTTGACTGCCATTTTATCTGAGACAATGTTTGAAGAGGGATCATATCTACTCCATATACTCGATCTGAAGATCAATTGGCCGATATTCTCACCAAAGGTCTTGGGATTGGAACTTTTATTAATTTGTGTAACAAACTAAAGCTTTTTTATATATATGCTCCAGCTTGTAAAGGAGTGTTAATGTTGAGTTGTATTGGGTATATATATACACACCCTTGTTCACTTTATAAAATTAGATTCCACTTTTCTCACTCTTTCAACTATTACAATATTCAAATTTTTTCAAGGTTTCTTGAAAACTAGATGAAAATTCCACACGAGAAATGAGATGTTAATCTTGAAGGTACAATTGTAGATGATACCCATGTTAGACTCCATGTAATGCCATGGGAATCAATTTGATGGTTCCTTAAGTTGGTCTTTTATGTGTTAAAGTCAAGAGTAAATATTTTATTTTATTTTATTTAATTGTGTCCTTTATGTTACTTTGAATGACAATGCTTGAAAAATGTGAAGTTCAAATATTTGAAAATGACAAGTTGAAGGATTAGTTGTTGAATGTTTGCTGTTGAATTATTTTTTTGTTTATCAAAAAAATCTAATATTGTTGTCACCCACTATTGGAAGAAAAGTATAAAATATCATAGATTACTTTTGATGAATCATAATGAAAATGCTAACATGAAAAAATGAGAAACAAAACAAACAATTAATCCATATGCTGCTCATGTCATTACATACCAAAATCATTCTAGTTCTAAAAAATGTATTTGGTTCAATAACTATTTTTTTGTTCCATAATATCATTCCCACTAAACCTACTCCAAGTGTTCCATAGTTTTTTGAAAGTAACACTATTCATTCCCATTTCATGCTTGTACTCATTTCGTGTACTTGGTAATATAGCATGGGCTTGACAAGGCATTTAAAGGTGCTTGCTCATGTCAACACACCACATCTTGTTGACATAATAAGGTGAACTCCCAACAAATGTTAATGTTAATCCTTGACATATGCAAGGAATTGCCCTTCCGATCTTTAATTGATCCCTATGCTCTCACTTCAAAAACAAGCAAGGTCTAGTAACAACCCTCAACCGATGTTGACAACAAAAGATCCATCCACCTTTGTGCCCATCATGTCCCTCTACCCAAAGTCTAAACCCAGCCATAGTGAGAATTATGAAAAGTAACTTTTCCCCTCATTACCACTATAAATAGCATGGATTACAAGGTGAAACTCATCTTAATCGCAATAAAAACTGAATCTTTCCTACCAAAATTCTCTAACTTAAACACTAAAGAGTCATTATCCTCCCTCACACCAAGGGCCACTGATTTATCTTGCAGGGTCAACCACAGGCATGGCTGAAGAGTCAAATCTAAGGTTCAACCTCAAGAGGAGGTCCACTAATTCTTCCTAAGCCTTCGGTTAGAGTGTGCAAATCATGAAGTTCAAAAGAGGAAACAAGAACACTATAAAAAATATCTAACTAATTACTAATCATATGGCATATAATTATGCATAACTCTCAATAAATAGAAGATAGATCTTACATATTTTCCAAATTTGATGTAGTATAATTTTACTTGTAAATGCAGAAATATCACGAGTAATCAAAGCAAGTCCAGTGAATGCAGCTTCCAAGTTCCAACACTACAAGATTTAAGGATGGTCCAATGTGCTTAGTCATACTCCCATAGTGGAGAGATTGCTTTCTAGGATTTAAATATGTTATCTTCAAGTCAACAAGGAATAATCTTACATTTACCCTCTAAACACCAAAAATGATCAATAAAAAAAATATAAATCAGAAAGCATTTTCTGAGATGCTGACATTATTCAGTCTGAATCACCATGGTGATCAGATGAAGGTAAGCAAATGATGGAGTTTGGATGATAGTCTTATATCAGATATCTTACTGACGAAGACTGGACTTATAACATAGTGAAAAAAAATTTAACTACTCAACTAAATTTTATTGATATATGGAACCACTTTCAACATAGTATCAGAATATCAGATTGTGAGTCCCACCTCCAACTAAAAAGTAAAAAAAAAAGTACGTGTAAAGGAGTGTTGGATGATAGTCTCACATCGGATATCTTATCAATGAAGACTGGACTTATAACATAGTGAAAATTTCTTCAACTACTCAACTGAATTTTGTTAATATATGAAACCATTTTCAGCATAGTCAATACTAGAATGACAGCCATGTGTTCAAGCCTGTCATACCATTTCAGTATCGTACAAGGAGACCTGCCTAATGTGGATTGTGGAGGATGTTCTTTTATATAGAAATGGATTTGGTTTAATAGTAGGCATGCTACCCAAAGTGATCTCCATGCAAAATAAATTATAGGCTTCTTCCAAGAGTTTGAATAAACATGCAGACACTTCCAACATACTAGAGCTATAATAAATAAAGGTCAAGTGTGAACAACTGTAGTGCCATATTGGAGAGACTACACTTGGAAACCAACGTGGATGGCATTCATCCCTCAAGGGTGGTTGTAACCACTGTTTGTCCTACGGCTCTCATTCTCTTACCATCGTGTAGTTTTGTTTTTTGTTTTTTGATCATGTGTAGTTGGTTGTAACCTCTTTGTCTTAACTGATTCTCTAAGTGGGTTTATGTATTTAAGGTTCACTCATCAATGGAATATGATTGAGCCGGTTGTTCACTTCTTCCTTCCTCCTTGCGTGCTTCTTCTACATGCCATTCCATAAATTTAATATCTTCTCATTAAGCTGAAACTAACCCAAAATGAAGGTTATAAAAATGTGACTACAAACATAGAGATGTATAAAGCCCAGACAAACAAAACAAATGCTGAAAAGGATAAAATTTTTGCAATCACCAAACCTGAGCAAGACCGGGTTGGAGTGCACATTGTATCATCAATCGCCCAATCACATCATGAGCAACGACAGTTTCAATATTCTTCCCTCCAACAAGTTTCACCAAATGCACATTGTCAACATCACTCATCTCTACGACAACATGGCCACTTAATCCCTCTTTTACTCCAGTAAGACTTAGCACAACTCGTAAGGCTCGTGCATCATGCTATTCAAGAAAATGAACATGCAAGATTATTTTGGGGTCATATGAATCAAAAGAAACAATTGAAATCTCTGAATTTTTGTTGCAACAGGTTAGGTTGCCAACTCTCACCTGATCTATGTTTTCATCTGATGCTAATACAATGATTGCTCGTGCTTTGGACACAGAGACCTGTTAATCTATGCTAGTTAAGCACACAACTTTTTTGGAACAAAATAATTATCAAGAGACAGAGTGACTGTAAAATATTAATTAAAAGAACCTTTTTTAAGTCTGCAAGTATGAGAGGACTGCCACTTCTGCATATAACAAATGTTCCCATAAAGTCAAATTCTAATTTTGCAATGTCCATTTCCATTTCTTCTTTTTCTCTTTCTGCCAGCACCACAACTACACCACCACCAATGCTTTTATTCGCTATAGATAACTGCTTGAGAAGGGATCCCTGTTTGGAGTGATTGAGATGAGAAAAATGGCATATCGAAGATACAACAATACAATAGACAATAAAGAAACAAAGAAGCACATGAAAAAACAACACAAACATAAAAATATGCCAAAATGAACAAGCATAATCAAATGTATGATGAAGCTTAAGCCCTATAAGCCACCTAGGCACACAAGGTGCTAGGTCTCATTGCCTTGGCACCTTGCACTTTAATAACCATGCCTCAAAGGACTTTCATCCCCATCCAACAATTTCTTTATAATCCTCTAGAGACCTTTTTAATGGTTTCTCATATAATTTTTCAACCTTCAATCTCCTTGCCACTCTTTCTTTATAAAAATTTAGAAGGCAACTCTCATCTTCATCAACCAAGTTCTTTTGTCATGTTTCCATTCTTTACTGATTACTTATTTGTGCGTGTTAGAAATCTGGAAAATGGAAATCTAGGAAACAGAAATGGAAAACCAGGAAACAAAAAAATTTTCAAGGTTGTTAGTATGCATCACAAAAATTCCAGAAAATTTGCAATAAAAGTCATTTGTGCACCTCATGGAAAATAAGTAAAATTAATTCAAACTAAATTTGCAAATATTCAATATTTTAACATTTCAAACATAATTCATTTTAACTTCAATAATAATACATTGATAATGAAAATTTAAGAGTAGCATTACAAAATAAGGAAAAGTTTACAAAATTCAATTGCATTCATTAAAAAATTTAAAAATCTCTTCCCTCCCACATTACTAATGAAATGTCTTCACACATTTGATCGCTACTTTTTTCCTTCTTTCTTGATTTAATCCTACTGTAGTTCTTGTTTCTTCCCGAAAATCTTCCATTGGTCTTTCATTATCTTCTAATATCCATTTCTGAAAATCATTTGATCAGTTACACATATTGTAGATCTTCATTTTTTAATGGATAAATAGAGCATGGTGAATGAATGAAAAAAAATAGAGCATTTTGGAAGAACATATAGTAGTTGCAATTACAAATAACATATTGTACATCTTCATCTTGGTTCATCACATCTTTTTTTTCAACACAAAACAGGGCATTTTGGTTCATCAACCCAAAACTTACTCGGGATGTCCCTAGATCCATTCCATATCTAGGTCAACAACAGAATAATGTGAACCAAAATGTGAACGAGGGCTTATCATTTACAAAAATCTTTAACAAGATTTTTACAGAGCATGTTTGGGTATATCAACCAAAAAATGTGAATGAAATGCTGAAAATGCAGCATTTTTCAGTCACAGAAAGATGCATCATTTTTTCAAATCTGGAGAGGATGTGATCGAAGAACGAAAATGAAAACCATAACCTCAAGGGAGCCCAATAAAGAGGAATTTCAAGCTGGAGAGGATGCAGCTTGATAGTCAAAGGCTATCTAATACTTAGGTCAATAGGGAGATTTGCAATTGGGTAGGTTCATTGTTCAGGGTCAAAAGAGCATATATATGTTACACTAGGTGAAAGTATTTATTGTCATTCCCACATCAAGTAGTTGATTGGATACACTAATGAGATTCATTCATGCATTAGACAATGGTACAGCCTTCATATGGTTGGACAAAAGTTTGATACACTTTGAGGATGGACACCTTGGAACCCTCAACTAACATCTGACCATGTATGGAGCCTCCTTACCTCAGTCCAATGGCTTAGCCATTGTCTTCTCATTTGGTACAGCAACAGAGACAAGTTTTTTTATTACCTGATAACAATTAGAAATATGTACCAAAATCCTGAGAGGAATAATACTCTTTTGTACTTATTGGATCCTTATAAGGTGGATTTTCTTCAGTTATCTACTGCTTTCAACAAGGGAATCCTTTTGTAAAATGAAATGGCAAGTAGTGAAGTTCTCCTTGTTTACCCATATTTCTTTGCCACTGCAATTCAATACTAGAAATAATATGAAGATGGGTAGTTCAATATAACAAAGAATGGAAGGAGCAAAGTTACCCGAACAAATTACCAATTTATCACTCCATCCAAGGATCAATATATGCTTGCTCTCAATAATTTCACTTTTTCCCTTCTTCAATGAATCCACCTTCTCTGAGATTGCATCTGAAATGAGCCCAAGCATCATAGCAAATATTAGCAATCCACCAGCGGTTATTGAAATTGACACAATCCTAGCACCGGTACCAACTTGGTCTGTGTGCACCCCTGAATCTGCCACAAAGGTCCAAGAATGCCACATAGCTTCCCCAAGTGTATCATTACCAACTGCATATAACACTAACCCACCAAAACCGATAAGAAGTATAGTTGCAAGAAGAAGTGCAAGAAGCTTGGCATATGGATATACAGAGAAGAAGACATCAACACTGTATGCTATCCTCTTCTTCAAAGGGGCATCAACAACCACATTCTTCCTGAATGATGACTTGATTGGGGGAATGTAGCCATGCAACTTCAACTTATACATCAATAATAATGTCACTAAGGCAGTCATGACAACATATAAAGTAGCATTTCTTTTATTATTAGTGATGATGTAAGATAACACACTCCAATTTTCGAATTGTGGAATGTACTGCGGACCAGAAACATCTTCTGCATTGCATACACAATGACTGTAGACCCTGAGAACCCAATCCTGTGAGCAAGACAAATTACAGTTACTCCCTTTAATCAACAATTCATATTGATGCTTGCTTATACAGAAGAAATGCAAATCAAACTACTGTAGATACCCAAGAAACAAATTCAAGGAGAAAATATCATTACCTCAAGTTCTGCAAACCGCAGCTGTAAAGCCACAAAAAGCCCACACATCACAAAAGTACCAGCTAGCTGGCAAAAAATAACACAGATCAGGGTAAGCGTTAGAAGCAGCAAAACAAAATCTTCCGTACAAACCAAAGCACGAAATTCCTTACCGAACAAAAATTCAAAAACTTCGCGATGCTACTAAACGGAACCACCCTCCTCAGAAGCAATGGCTTCGCACCCTCCGGCACCGCCGCCATCCCATCAATCGGAATCCTCTTCACCCCCAATTCCTTCACTGGAACCAGCTTCTTTCTACTCCAACCAGCCTGCCTCCCTAACCCATCTCTCCTAGCGTGGCAACAGCAGCAGCACTCCCGGTCGAACGCCCCGGAGGCAGAACACCTCCTCCTCTCGGCATCCGAGGACAAGTGCGAACCGAAAGTGCTCGGCCGAAAGGGTAGCGTCGGGGTGGAGGGCGAGAACGCGTTTGGGTGGCGGCGGACGGGTGGAGAAAAGGCGCCCACGGCAGGGGACAGTGAATGGCCGGCGAAGGTGCGGGATTTATGGAGCAGCAGGGTCGCCTGCAACTTGGAGAGCTTGGTGTTTCTAGGGTTTGAGTTTGGACCTCGATCTGACATCGGTGGCTTTCTGCAGCGTATCTCCGGAGGGGACGAAAGCAGCAGACGTCAGTCCACCGTCCGACGTAGACCTTGGAGGTCTGCTTTCTTCGGTCTCTCCTTCTTTCTTTGTGTTTTTTTAAAAAAAATTATAATTTTAAGATAATTAGATTATATTACTGAAATTTGAAATTTAAATATTATAATTTTTTTATTGGAAAAGAAATAAAAAATATTCTGTTGAAATTTTTCATGTGCACACTTTTTTTTTAAGGAGATTTGTACACGTTCAGCAAATACGAAAATGAAATTTAAGAAAAAAATTTGAATTTGAAAGCGTTTGTGTAATATGGTATTTTAGAAAAAAAAATTAAATTTTTTAATAATATAAATAATGGACTTTTTGCATAATTCATTTGAAAAAAATCAAATATCACCCTTATGTTTGTTCACATGTCTCTACCATCTTCACGTCGATTCTTTTTTAACCACTTCTATCATCATCATCATTGTTAAATTTATTATTACCGCTCACGACTTAGCTCAAGTGTACCTTTTTATTTATTATCACTTGAGAATTTTTTTTGAG
This sequence comes from Amphibolis antarctica, assembly GCA_024699675.1. Lineage (NCBI taxonomy): Eukaryota > Viridiplantae > Streptophyta > Magnoliopsida > Alismatales > Cymodoceaceae > Amphibolis > Amphibolis antarctica. The sequence continues at coordinate 32,561 of JAMKPZ010000924.1, read as the reverse complement.
ATATGATTTTTTAATCATTGTCACAATTAATTTTGATTGATTTATTTTTTTTATATACACAAATAAATTTTATACAATTTTTTGATTTTTCCGTGACATACAAATACTTCTTCTAAATTTTCATTTTCTTGGAAAATGAAAATCAGAAAAAAAATTCTTATTTTTAGCCGTGTTGACGAGAAATTTGAGAAAATTTTCGATGATATAAAATGAAAATTTTCCACACTCCCCCTTCCGAAATTTTCGCCCAAATCACTCCGCACTCCGCTCACCTCGCCCTGGCGACCCGCGTCCGCCGGTCGTCCGCCGCCCGCTAGATCTGCTGCTCGGTCCGCGCTCATCCCCGCTCGTCCCCGCTTGTCCGTCGGTCGTCCGCCGGTTGTCCGCCGCTCGCTCGTTCCGCCACTCGGTCCGCGCTCGTCCCTGCTCGTCCGTCGCTCGCCGCTCACCGCTCACCGCTCGTCTGCAATCCGCGTTCGTCGACCTCACAATGAGTTTAGTAAATGGTACTGAAAACGATTTATCTTTTTGGTCCCCATATGGTGAGGATGTCAACTATTTGGAGGTTGTGGATGTGGCTAGGTATAAATCTTTGACTCATCATCTAACCCAATGTTTTTCAAAATGAGGTTTGAATGTGATATTCATGCTTATGGTGAAACCTTTATTTGGAAGATTTAATCCTCTATCCTTGCTGCAGCCATGACCAAGCATGAGAATCATACACATGGAATTGAATTGATATAATTATAGACAAAAGCTATGAATTAACTCCTACTCTATGGTTGATAACAACAATGTAAACTGTATCATCAAAATCTGTGGTCAACAATTCACTTTTGGTTGGTTTCATATAATCATTGAAAGGTAATAGGACCTAGGATTTTTAGTAAGTTTGCATAGGCTAGCAAATATGATTTCTCCACTTTTTATTGACATCAAACTAGTATCTATAGAAATATCAATTTACATTGGATACGTTCTATTTTAACATGCATTATAATGCATCATGCTTCTATAATTTGATTTATATTTTTTGTGTTGTTTGTAATTATCAAGCATAGTATATGGATTTCTCCGATAAATCAAAAAGTGGACGACATTATACCACATGGAATTCAAGAGCTGATGAAACCATGTTGGACATTCTCAGTGAAGTAGTGAATGAGGGGAATGCTAAAACCCATGATAGAAAGATAAAAGGTGAGACATGGAATGAGGTGATAAAAAGATATAATGAAAGAATGGGTGCTACCATCATTGTTCATTGTATCACCTCTTGCACAATAAACATACTTCGTTGAGTCTTTCCTCATGCGACGAACCCACCTAGACAGAACATCCACTTGCACTTTGCTTGGGAGATGTTTGTCGACGGAAGTTTTGTTCTATTAACGACACTTTTGTTTTTACTTAGGCATAGTCGTAGAGTAAAACTTGTAATGTTATAGCTAGTCGTAGAGTGAAGTCTGTAATGTTACGGTCAGTCGTAGAGTAAAGCCTAAGAGTGCCAAGGAGTCTCCACCCGTCGCACGATCGGTCGTGCGCTATCTTCGTAAGTGACCAGGACCTCCGAACCAAATGCCCGGAAGCCCACTCCGATAGCCAGCATTCTGTTGCCTTCAACCACCCCGAGCGTCAGAACCCGACTACTAGATTCTGGGCTTGGCAATCAGAAGTTAAAAAGTCTCAGTCATTTTCTTTCATGTGCACCCTCTCAAGACCTTGATAACGTAAATTGTTCTGTGATCGTGATTAGTCACAACTATTACGAGGTTTGTAAATGGCAAAGGTTAAGGTTGTCTCATTCAAACCCACAGGACAACATACCCTAGCCCTATAAATATAGTAGGTCTCATTTGAGGGGGATCCCATGATTGTCGTTTCAGCTACTCTATTGACACGTCAATCACCAGCTACTAGCGTACTGCACCCTAAGGCCTTGATCAGACCCCCATCATCTTCCTTTGCACCTCGTCTAACAAAGGAGGGCTTGTAACTAAAGGACCGTCTTCCATTCGTCCAACTGAAGCTCCCAGGCGAGGCTCCAGTTCTAGGCCATCGCACGACAACACCTCCCTTGCAGGTAGGCCTCCCTTCGCCCCTCCGAGCTCCTCCCTGATAGGCCGTGCGATCCTACACAACCGAGGGAGGATGGTCCCAACCTTTACATGTGACGTTGTTTTCCCCCCCACTGGGCGGCCACCTATGGTCCAAACCAGATGGGGGATCGATTGTTTTAAGGCCACCCTCAATCCCTTTGCCCTTCTCCTTGCTCATCGACTTCTTCGAGATAGGAGAGAATTTTCAATCATTAGTTGAGGGGAACAAGCAAGGTCTTTCCTTGACTTAACTTGACAGCAAGTCTGTTCGAGTAGGATGTCACCTCCCCTCCAAGGATTTATCATTTACTTTTAGTTGTTTGGTATTTTCGTGTATTTCATGCATCTATTAGTTCGGTCTTTTTACATTTATACTTATACATGTTGTGAGGATCCTTGTGGCTGTATGTTTTATGTCCCACCTTCCTTCTACACCATGTATTTCCCTCTTTCACCATGCGAGACGAAGGGGGGAATCTAGGTTTTGGCACCTCAATTTCCGCACCATCGACCGAAAGATGAGTTGGGTGTTAGTCTTGAGCTCAGCACCATTGTTGACTCTCCACTTCGGTCATCTCCTCTTCGCACCCCTCATCTGACCTCATGACTAGCCTCGTGTGGATGATCGATTTTAGTCTTTTCTCACATAAATGCCTGACACTTGCACATCACGACCTTTGGCAAAGTACCCTAAGACCTAACTCATTCTTGAGTCCTTGTGCGGCCCCTCCGGTCGAAAGCACCCAGTCTCGAATGTTTCTTTTGGAACCCCTTGGTGTCAATTCCCGAAGGTGCATTTGTCCCCTTAGCATAACACCTAGAAGCTCGCGTAGGCCATGATACTTTCAATGTTTTCCTGGTTGATTACCTCAGTTTCCAACCTTATTGTGGTCGGAACACCGAGGGCAGATCCCAAGTTTGTCTCTAGTTATCCTTATTTTATGAGCCATTGAGAGGTCAGATTTCATCCGGGTTGGTTAGGGGTGTCTAATACCTTACCCACCAGTACCCAGAGCTCCTTATCCAGTCTTTTGGACACCAAACCCTTTTATTATCCCCTTTTCATTACTTCAATTGGGATTTTTAGTCTTTGTTGTGAGGGATCTATCTTTCCTTCACAGGTTTCCTTGTTTCTCCATAAAATAAGGTGGCGACTCCATTTATTTGCTTTTTTTGACATTTTACTTGTAGCCTGTTTTCTATTCTCGTTTGTCCTGAAGTTGGCATGACCATCCATTGAGGGATCTATCTGAGGAATAGCAACAATGTCAAACAACTTAACATGGAGCAAATGAAGGCATGAAGAAATCAAGTTCAAGATACAAAGTTATAAAGTCATAAAAAAGGAATGAAGAAATTATATGAAGGTAGAAAGTTAAAGAAACTTGTAGAATTAGAGATGAAGATGAAACCAATGAAGACAAGCCACGAGCACATACATTCACTTAAAAATGTTTGGACACTAGTATAGGTCACTCATTTAGATCCTAAGTCTACACCTATTAAAACCTACATAGACCATCGTTATAACGTTTTAGAAAAAACGTTATAATGATTTTTGATTTTGTCTGACACTTAGAAAATATTTTGAAAAATAATTCCATTAGAAAAAATCGTTATAACAAATTTACAAAATCGTTATAACGAATTTTGAATTCAAAATGACACTTAGGCAAGAATTTGAGAAATATTTACTTAAAGAAATAATTTAGAAAAAATCCCATACATTAAGGAATTTTGAAAAATTGGTAAATTGTTGTAACAAATTTTGAATTTGTCACTTATTAGGAAAAATTTTGCAAAGATTTAGTCATTAAGATTAGATTTGAAAAATTCAAGATTTGACACGTAGGAAAATCATTATAATGATTTTTAAAACGTTATAACGAATTATTTAGAACACCGATTTGGTACAACGAATCTTTTAAATATAACGAAAACTGTAAAAAATGTTATAACGATTTTGGACTGCCGTTAGTTTAATTTTGCATCTATAAATAGGAGCTTAATTTATCATTTTTACATATCATTCACTCACAAATTTTCATTCTCAGTCACACGACTTGTGCACTCACTCTCCACGGCTTTTGCTCTCATGTACGAACTTGTTTCGAAAGCCATTGGTGATCCGAAGAAAGGAGATCTTGAAGGTGCCAAAGTTTAAAGCTCATTTCAATGCATCTTTCGAGGTGAACTCATTTTGATTGTGTTGTAAAGGATTGGTTTCGTTTTTTTCTTGGTTGGTTTAACGTGTGTTCAACTTAAACACATGTGGGTACTCCTTTTGGAGTGGTGGGTTGAAGAGTTCAACCTTAAATTTTTGTCGGTTGAAGGGTTCGACTTTAAACTCTTGTCAGTTGAAGAATTCGACCTTAAATCCTTGGTCGGTTGAAAGATTCGACCTTAAATCCTTGGTCGATTGAAGGATTCGACCTTAAATCCTTATTGGTTGAAGGAGGGATTCAAGTGAGCGGTAGTGCATTGCAAAAATCCTAATAGTAACATCTATGGCTTTCTGACCAATGAAGGTGAATGAGAAAAAGTTGTCACTAAAGTTGTTAAACATGATACTTTGTAAGTGTAAACTTAAAAATACTAATTAGGAGATAATGATTGTAGTATATACAATAAGAGAGACCAAAGTTATATTGATTAAATGAATTATTGAAAAAAATTTAGATAGTTTAAATTTAATCTGGATCACTGAATTAGAATACCATTAAAAAAGTAACTTTAATGATGCCACTAAAGGGCATTTTCCTTATATATATATATTAAATTTAATATTTAAAATATCATTTATAATAAAAATTATTTAAAAAATCATCATTAATTACATTACATTTTAAAAAATAACTTCCAAAGATAAAATTAAAATTTTATAAAAATTATTCAAGAGTTGTGTTTCATTTGCGATCCTCGAGAGTTTTAGTTAATTTCGACAATTGAATAGAGTTGAAGTTAAATTTGTTGAGAACTCACCCTTTATAAGTTTTGATGATATTTGTTGACTCCTTGTACTTGAGGATATACAATTGACATTGCAGTTAGTCTAAACTAAGCATTCACGATTCGAGTTGGAGTATAAGCATTGTACTCCCTGTGTATCAACCAACGCACTCCGAAAGTGTGGACCAATTGTCGATTTTCTCGACCGGAATTCGAACCTCCCAGGTGGAAGTCTCACATTGTTTTCCACCTCATGCGTAACGACTGGGTTCGGTTCGGCCACCTACGGGCACTGTCCAGGTGCAGACGTACTGGCATTCGATCGCTTTTTGTTGAGTTATTCGCAACATTATTCATTGTATCACCTCTTGTACAACAAACATACTCCGTTGAGTCTTTCCTCATGCAACGAACCCACCTAGACAGAACATCCACTTGCACTTTCCTTGGGAGATGTTTGTCGACGGAAGTTTTGTTCTATTAACGACACTTTTGTTTTTACTTAGGCATAGTCATAGAGTAAAACTCATAATGTTACAGCTAGTCGTAGAGTGAAGTCCGTAATGTTACGGTCAGTCGTAGAGTAAAGCTTAGGAGTGCCAAGGAGTCACCACCCATCGCACGATTGGTCGTGCGCTGTCTTCGTAAGTGACTAGGACCTCCGAACCAAACGCCTGGAAGCCCACTCCAATAGCCAACATTCTGTCGCCTTCAGCCGCCCCAAGCGTCGGAACCCGACTGCTAGATTCTAGGCTTGGTAATCAGAAGTTAAAAAGTCTCAGTCTTTTTCTTTCATGTGCACCCTCTCAAGACCTTGATAACGTAAATTGTTTTGTGATCGTGATTGGTCACAACTATTATGAGGTTTGTAAATGGCAAAAGTTAAAGTTGTCTCATTCGAACCCGCAAGACAACATACCCTAACCCTATAAATATAGTAGGTCTCATTTGAGGGGGATCCCATGATTGTCGTTTCAGCTACTCTATCGACACGTCAATCACCAGCTACTAGCGTACTGCACCCTTAGGCCTTGATCAAATCCCCATCATCTTCGTTTGCACCTCGTCTAACAAAGGAGGGCTTGTAACTGAAGGACCATCTTCCATCCGTCAAACTGAAGCTCCCAGGCGAGGCTCTAGTTCCAGGCCATCGCATGACAACACCTCCCTTGCAGGTAGGCCTCCCTTCACCCCACCAAGCTCCTCCCCGATAGGCCGTGCAATCCTACACAACCGGGGGAGGATGGTCCCAACCTTTACATGCGTCGTTGTTTTCCCCCCCACTGGGTGGCCACCTATGGTCCAAACCAGATGGGGGATTGATTGTTTTAAGGCCACCCTCAATCCCTTTGCCCTTCTCCTTGCTCGTCGACTTCTCCGAGATAGGAGAGAATTTTCAACCATTAGTTGAGGGGAACAAGCAAGGTCTTTCCCTGACTTAACTTGACAGCAAGTCTATTCAAGTAGGATGTCACCTCCCCTCCAAGGATTTATCATTTACTTTTAGTTGTTTGGTATTTTCGTGTATTTCATGCATCTATTAGTTCGGTCTTTTTACATTTATACTTATGCATGTTGTGAGGATCCTTGTGGCTACATGTTTTATGTCCCACCTTCCTTCTACACCATGTATTTCCCTCTTTCACCATGCGAGACGAAGGAGGGAATCCAGGTTTTGGCACCTCGATTTCTGCACCATTGATTGAAATATGAGTCGGGTGTCAATCTTGAGCTCAGCACCATTGTCGACTCTCCACTTCGGTCATCTCCTTTTTGCACCCCTCATTTGACCTCATGACTAGCCTTGTGTGGATGATCGATTTTAGTCTTTTCTCACATAAATGCCCGACACTTGCACATCACAACCTTTGGCAAAGTACCCCAAGACCTAACTCATTCTTGAGTCCTTGTGCGGCCCCTCCGGTCGAAAGTACCTAGTCCCGGATGTTTCTTTCGAAACCCCTTGGTGTCAGTTCCCGAAGGTGCATTTGTCCTCTTAGCATCTTTCTTTATTTGCTTAGCATAACACCTAGAAGCTGGCGTCGGCCATGATACTTTCGATGTTTTCCTGGTTGATTACCTCAGTTTCCAACCTTATTGTGGCCGGAACATCGAGGGCAGATCCCGAGTTTGTCTCTAGTTATCCTTATTTTATGAGCCATTGAGAGGCCGGATTTCATCTGGGTTGGCTAGGGGTGCCTAATACCTTCCCCACCAGTACCCAGAGCTCCTTATCTAGTCTTTTGGACACCAAACCCTTTTATTATCCCCTTTTCATTACTTCAATTGGGATTTTCAATCTTTGCTATGAGGGATCTATCTTTCCTTCACAGGTTTCCTTGTTTTTCCTTAAAATAAGGTGGCGACTCCATTTATTTGCTTTTTTCGACATTTTACCAGTAGCCTGTTTTCTATTCTCGTTTGTCCTGAAGTTGGCATGACCATCCATTGAGGGATCTGTCTGAGGAATAGCAACAATGTCAAACAACTTAACATGGAGCAAATGAAGGCACGAAGAAATCAAGTTCAAGATACAAAGTTATAAAGTCATAAAAAAGGAATGAAGAAATTATATGAAGGTAGAAAGTTAAAGAAACTTGTAGAATTAGAGATGAAGATGAAACCAATGAAGACAAGTCACGAGCACATACATTCACTTAAAAATGTTTAGACACTAATATAGGTCACTCATTTAGATCCTAAGTCTACACCTATTAAAACCTACATAGACCAAAAATGTTATAACGAATTTTACAAATATTATAACAATTTACTATTCACATGACAGGTCACATGACTCAAGATTTATGGAAAATCGTTATAACGTGTTAGAAAAAACGTTATAATGATTTTTGATTTTGTTTGACCCTTAGAAAATATTTTGAAAAATAATTCCATTAGAAAAAATTGTTATAACGAATTTAGAAAATTGTTATAACGAATTTTGAATTCAAAATGACACTTAGGCAAGAATTTGAGAAATATTTACTTAAAGAAATAATTTAGAAAAAATCCCATACATTAAGGAATTTTGAAAAATTGGTAAATTGTTGTAACAAATTTTGAATTTGTCACTTATTAGGAAAAATTTTGAAAAGATTTAGTTGTTAAGATTAGATTTGAAAAATTCAAGATTTGACACGTAGGAAAATCATTATAACGATTTTTAAAACGTTATAACGAATTTTTTAGAACACTGATTCGATACAACGAATCTTTTAAATATAGCGAAAAATGTAAAAAATGTTATAACGATTTTGGACTGCCGTTAGTTTAATTTTGCATCTATAAATAGGAGCTTAATTCATCATTTTTACATATCATTCACTCACAAATTTTCATTCTCCGTCACATGACTTGTGCACTCACTCTCCACGGCTTTTGCTCTCATGTACGAACTTGTTTCGAAAGCCATTGGTGATCCGAAGAAAGGAGATCTTGAAGGTGCCAAAGTTTAAAGCTCATTTCAATGCATCTTTCGAGGTGAACTCATTTTGATTGTGTTGTAAAGGATTGGTCTCATTTTTTTCTTGGTTGGTTTGACGTGTGTTCGACTTAAACACATGTGGGTACTCCTTTTGGAGTGGTGGGTTGAAAAGTTCAACCTTAAATTCTTGTCGGTTGAAGAGTTTTACCTTAAACTCTTGTCGATTGAAGAGTTCGACTTTAAACTCTTGTCGGTTGAAGAATTCGACCTTAAATCCTTGGTCGGTTGAAGGATTCGACCTTAAATCCTTACTGGTTGAAAGTACAACTTCCAAACCGATTGCATAGAAAAGAGTTTGAAGAGATTCAGAAGTTTCAAGGTGAAGTAGAACATCTTGACCAACATCATTTTTTGATAGAAATTCTGCAAAGGCATAGTTTTCCCCTAACTGATGTTTTGTATAATCTTTTCAACGATATTGTATAACTACTTTTTTTACTTTCAAGGATGTACCATGTAAAAAATAATGCACTATCACGTGGTATTAGTTCGTTGCAGTTAATAGTCACCACATAATACATGACATTTACAAGGTGAATGACACATTCCTTCGCAAGGTTCGTATACAACTTAAAAAGTAACAAAAACGTTTATCGAATCATGAAGGTGGAACTTTTATCAGCAATTGCCTTACAATTTTCTAGCAACTCCTTCTCTTCATTCCCTCAAATACCTTAAAACGTAACCTTATTACTTGATTGTTGGAGAAGTACCAATACCCACTTCCATAGGTTTGAACTCTGAATCACTTCAATGCTAAGCAAAATATCCTAACATTGATAGATTGAAAGTTGGTTATTTTTGTCCCCGAACTTGGTCATAATATTCGCAATGACATCAATTTTTTCCAATACAGCTTTTTTCCCTTTTTTTTTCTTTTGTGTATTGGCGACAAAACTTCTCTGGTACATTGTTGCATAGGTTCAAGACTTCTACTTCTAGTTTGAGGAGTCACACTCCTCGTATCAGTTACACCCATACTCCTTAAAGGAATATGATAGCTATCTCCTGTTGCTATAGTCCCTTCAAAAAGTTGCCCTAATTTATCAACAAATTTAATGCCCTTCTTACAAAATTTTTCACATATTAGTTCACATTGGAAAAATGAGTTGCTGTGATTAGGATAATGAACTAAATGGAAGTTGGCAATATATATCTGAAAATGGTAATATACATACCAATTTAAATGATGCCCATCATTCGTCATCAGCACTATCCCATGTGTTTTTGATGGGATCCCAGCAAATTCCTTTCTGACTTTCTAAAATTTTCCATAACTACTAATCCTTTCTAAGTTTGTCAAATTTGTTTTTCAATTATTACGTTCTTACGTATCTAGTTTGTTCAAACAACCTCCTCTAATAATTCATATCCCTTTTTATCAAGGTGTGCTGTAGCTTTATGTCTAGCATTTGCTAAGTCGATGCATAGATCCAAAAATACAACGGTCATCTAATCATCCTAATTTGCTCTTTGTGATGTGAATTGGACTTTAGATGATCCTTCTTTTTAGCTAATGCTCATAGTCGCAGGGGGAGCATTTTCATATGACCGCAATATCATCACTGCCAAGGAAGTTGAAGAAGTTAGTGTAAAAAGATGGGGAAATAGTTACATGATGTAGTAATACATTGCAATATATGACAAACAACAAATTAAAAAGTATAGTTCAATAACAAAGTCAATGACAAATTAAATGAAAAAAATAAATTTTTTACAATCATCACATTGCAACATCTTCAATAATAATGTCAACACTAAAAGAGTAACGATGTCAAACACAAGTATTATTAGAAAGCAAACATGAAGATATAAACAAGTAGGGTCAACTATGCCCTACAGGTAGCTAAAAGCAGTTCATACATGACATGAAAAAAATATCATATTCCTAGAATGTTTGGTTTTAGGCATGTGTCAATTCACATCCTCAATGTCATTATTTCATTACAAATAATATCATGTACAACACCTACATTATTTTCATCACAAACATTTGCAATGTTATGTGCATTGTGGTCATTGCACTCCATGTCTGTAGCATTGATACTTCATCATTCAAGGCATCAACTTCCGTTTGACATTGTTGTTCTATCATATAGTTATGTAGAATTATACATACAATAACAATTTTCACTTGAGTTGGATATGAAAATAGAGGCATTGAATTGAGTATATTCCATCTCTTCTTCAAAATACCAAAAGAACATTCAATCACATTTTGTAAGGAATTGTGCAGATAGTTGAAATGTTCTTCTGTGCCTCTTGGCTAAGATGACTAGAAAGCAAGTATATGATACCTTGTTGTTCGATACGAAGCAAGAAAACTATTACTATTTGGATAACTAGAGTCCACAATGTAATATTTTATTGCAAGTTGCAAAACAATTTCTGATAAGTGAGATGAAAACATGGAATATTTTTAAAGAAAACGTTGAAATGAACATGGCAGGTATATAGTAATGTAGGACTAACCTAGAAGTGGATAAGGAAAGTCATGTTGTGGATCTGACATGGCATGTTTGAAGACTTTACAATCATGTGCAATGCACTCTCATCTAGCAAATGTGAAAATGAATCTTATGTTGAAGTTACAAACATCTAAGATGTTTTGGGTAGTTTGCTTGTCATCTTGTCCACAATTGAGTGCAATTTGTTGGTTTTAAGGTACAACGCAAGGAATGTGAGTACCATCTAGAGCTCCAATAGCATCTTTGAAGAATGACATAAACTTGACATTGTTCCTAAGGAATTAGGGTGTCTCATGAAGAGGTTCCTTAGGACAAATACCATAAGGGGGGCATGCAACAATTGCATCCAACACTCGATGTATATAAGTACTTATTGTGTCTCCAGAATGTTGCAATACTACTTACATTATTTTATTTTTTTGACCATGACTTATAGCAACAATTGCATCCAACACTCAACGAACTGTTTAACAATGCTGGTCAGCCGGCAGTTCCATCACCTGGATGAAACTTTCGCTAGCACCTAATGATTTTCGATGAAAGTTGTATTTTTATTTAGGCCAGCCATAGAGTAAAGCCCCTAATGTTACGACCAGCCATAAAGTAAAGTCCATAGTGTTACAACCAGCTGTAGGGTAACACTCGTAAACTCTGACAACGAAAGAGGAACCAATGCACCACTCAGCTTAAGTAGTTAGTAACTGCTGCCCCAACCCGGCTATATGCCGGTAGCCGATACCCCAACCACGTCCTTACAGTGGACGCCAACCATTCTTCCCAGACAGAAGAGGTAGTAGTGCACCACCCGGCTCAAGCAGCCAGCAACCGCTACAATGACCTAGCTACATGCTAGTAGCCAGCATTCCTGCCACGTCGCAGATATCTGTCTCTCCTCACTTATCTTGCACTCAGTGTCATTCACACATCATTCACATATGCACCATGCATCATCTACACAAGAAATGATGAGGCATTGCTTAGGCATCTCTCGATGAATCCTTCGAGAGTATAAGTCTAGCGCATTCCTAAGTGCATCTTCTCTAGACCACCCTCCTTGTGGCCGCCTCTAATGCACCTTCCAGAGGCATAAATCCAATTCTCTAGTCATCTCTGATGCACCTTCCCAGAAGTGTTACAGTTGAGATATCTTAGAATGGACTGGTCATTCGACGGCAGGTGGGCAGACTTCTAACCTAGACAGCAGATGTCCAATCCCCACCAACTGCCCTTGATGCGCCTTCTAGGGGTGTGAAACTAGTCCCCAAGCAACTGACCGCACAAGCGCAAGTCTTTGGCCTTTCGCGGCAGAGATGGCGGAATTTCGACAAAAATAGTGGAATTCTGACCCCTTGCACCTGTTGCTTCTAAAGTGCTTAGGGACTCACTGCAACAAGCCAATGAGCGTTGGTCTTCCACGACTAGGGCCAGCTAATCCAATGGAATTCCGACTAGGATGACGAAATTCTGGCCGACGAAATTCTGGCCCAGAGTGCTAGTACCTCTTGACAATTCTAGGAGCACGGCGAGCCCAATCGTCTCCCAGTCAACGTAACGTGTGTGACACTTGGCCTTCCTATGCTTGACAGTCCAATGTCGCGAAACGTCGTGACCTCAGCCTATAAATAAACCTCTCCTTACCACTAGGAGAGGTTCGACTCTTCAATCTTGCTGCTGCTCGAGTGTCTAGGCATTCTAGCTTCCCTCACGGTGACTACTCATTTGTCTAGCTACTGACCTTCGTCAACAATCGATCATCCGTGTAGAAGAACTCACTGACGACAACTCCAGCTCAACCTTCCTACAAGTTAGTCGTCCTCTCCTCCCTTCCCACTGGCAAGAAGGGGGGAGACAGGTCTTTTGCTAATAATCAATCCCCTTGGTCATCCATGGCTTTGACTTGGGGTGGGCAGAAGTTCACTAGGGTTGGCAAACTTTCCCTACATTTTCCTTCTTTTCGCTTCCTCTACGCCATCGCCTGATGCCCACTTGAGCATCGTGGCCTCGATGAGTGCCCCGAGACCTGATTTCTTAAGTCCTTGTGTGGCTCTCGGGTGGATTTATTGGCTTTCTGCCCATTTTCACCAAATTTCTGCCTCTTTTTACCACCTTCTCGAAGATGCCTCGAGATTTGACTTCGAGTCCTCGAGCGACCTTCAATTGATTTTACCAGTTTCCGCTAGTCATGGTTCCTAAGGCCAGACTTTAAGAGTCTCGGGTTCCAGATTATTACCCGGAATCCAATTGTGTTTCCAAAGTTCACCAAGTTGGCCTCCAGTCCCCTGTTTTTGGCAGGTCTGAGCATGAATCCTTGCACTGACCCATATTGTCCTTAGCTTACTGCATTTCCTTTTCATTTTGTGATTAGTTGGATTAGGACACGTCAAAAAACTCTTAATCATACGACTAGATCTTCCGCTTCGATTCACCATGCATTTTAGTTACCTTGTGCACCAATCACAGTAAGGAGGCCAGCTTATGCTAGGCTAGCTTGGGGTGTCTAACACCTTTCCCATCAGTACCCTGGATCCTTACTCACTATCACTGAGTAGCAGACATTTTGTTTTAATTTTCTTAGAGATTTAACATCTCATTCTTGAGTTGAAGAGTACATTCTCTTCCTCTTCTTGTTTTCCTTCACAATGTCTTTTTGCGTTACAAATGTATCTTGTTTTGCCATTATTGTCTTTGAAAGGTAATATAGAAGATATAACAACTTTAAGCTTCTGAAAGAATATTTTCAAGATTTACTTCATTTTTGTTCAAAAACCCTAACTATCGGTCTGAATGCGCCATGCGAACAAAAGTCGATCAATGTACAATTTTGGCTAACTTACCGTTGTCTACATAAAAAACATGAGAAAGGGGGTTTTCAAGCCTTGCGCAACTAATTTGGGTTATCAATTAAAATAATAGCAAAATGGAATTAGAGATTGGTGAATAGTGGCATCGATGTTGAAGAAGATGGACGTTTGGCGATTGGCTGCAGCAATGTGGTGACGATGAGGGAAAATGTGCAGTACAACTATTTTGACATGATTCATCAGAGGGGGGAGAACGACGATAGCTTGCGGAATTACTAATCATCCTATCATGTGAGTGAAGGTGAAATGAGTTCTGACGGTGAGAGGTAGGTTTCATATTAAATGAAAAAATTATTTTAAAAGTTTTTAAGTTAATATTTAATGATTTAAATAATTTAAAATAATATTTTATTATAAGGATCTAATTTCAGAATTGCTACATGCCTTTCTACCAGCTACCCAATGTGTTGTCACCACGTTGAAATGACTACAGGAAGGGTGGATCACCTATTGGAACACCCAGGCACTAAACACCTTGTTAATGCTCGAATCTTCTCTCTACCCAGTTGCACTTAGTAATTACTTGTCGATTTTGCTACCTCTGCGACCCAAGGAGGTATGGTACGGAGAGGTGCTCGAAGAGTCCAGCCCTCCACTAAGACCACCACACCGACCTTGAACCCAGTGAGCTATTGACTTTCGTCCTCATTTCTCTGGTTGAAGGTGTAAACTCAAACACTCACACAACTGTAAGAGTTCAAAGCTGAAAGCAAAGGATCCTAAAATCTCTTGCGTCTGCATCTTTTATAAAAGATTCATAGACATTTCTGCCCATGTGACAATAAAATAAAGATATTAATAATTTAGGATGTAATGGAAATTTCAACCAAAAAGTTGTTCAACAATTGCAGCACACCCAATAATGATTGAAGATATAGTTGCAGCAAGAGATTAGCTGCATAGACCCGCAACCTAATAACTCTCAAAAATAGATAAGGTCTATTGCCCAACTAGGAAATGCAATGAACCTTTGTTGTTTTTGGACTTAGATAAAACTGATAGTTTACAGAAAAAAAATAAAAACTACCTAAGTTTATGCAAATATTTAAAATGTCTTTTTAGCATCTACGATCATCATAAATAGCTGATTTATGCATTTTTATATCATTTAAGTACAAAATTCATACAACTCTATAAATATGTAATTAACATGAAACTCCATTAAGATGCATGATATATAATGATTTAAATTATAAAATACATGTATTAAGGTTTGTAAAATTGCACAAATCAGCACTATACATCGTGCGTCCTCCCTCCCACATTCAGAGGACTTGCACGCTGCTTCGGCCATTCCGCACGCACTATCTAGAGTGCTCCTCCACTACCAGTGCTCCAGTATTGTCTGTCCTGTGTCGTCCTACATTAAGGTTCTTCCCCTTGATTCCAAACGCCCCAAATTGATTGGAATGTGTCGTTGTTGTTATATGTCTCTTGCAATGTTAGATCGACTCGCACAATAAGACTTCACAATTTTTGAAACATTTCTCTTCAAATACCACATACAGCAGAGTTGGAGGATGTGTGGCAGAGTCGAGCAACAAAAGCGATTGGCACATCCGAGCTTAGTAATGTGTCAATTATAAGCATACCATAAAAAGTATATTACGTTAATCTTATCCATAAAAAATATATATCTTATTCATTAATCATTACAATTTTTAAAATAACACATATTTTTTATCTAAACTTTATTTTACCTATTTCTGCTACCACAACGAACACAAACACAACCTTGGTATTTGTATATTAATATATATATTAATATATTTTTTCACCGTAATTTGTCTTTCTGCTTCGAAAAAATGTTTCAAAATATTTCAGTGCGTTCCTTCCGAACAACACTTCTCGGTTCCGGTGCTCCAGGCAAGGAGAGGCGTTCGGCAAAATGGAAAAGGACGACGGCGACCCAATCGCCTGGATCCAAGGCAATGAGACGGCCACGGAGCTCTTCTCCAGAATAGCCGTCGAGCGCCCCGCCCTCCTCCTCCCTCCTCTCCACCGTGTTCCCCTTTGCGCCGGCAACGTCGTCGAGATCACCGGTCCCTCCACCTCTGGCAAGTCCGAAATCCTGCTGCAGGTGAGCCCCGTAAGTGCATAGGTTCTCAGCGTCCTACTTTATTAATTGAAAACAAAATGTGGTGTTTTTACTGGTCCAGACGGCGATATATTGTATTCTTCCCAAGCAGTGGAAGGGGATCCATTTTAGGGGCCTGGAGCGAGCGGTGATGTACGTTGATCTGGATTGCCGGTTTGATGTTCGAAGGCTGGCTCAGTGCCTGAAGTGTAGGTTGGCGCAGCACCAAGGTTTGATTACCTTGCCTTTTTTGCCTGTATTACCAACTGAGCGTCCGTTTGAGGCCGTTGCTTGAAACCACTAACTTATTGAATTAGTAAGAAAGCTAGTGTTTCGAGCTAGTGTAAAGTGCTAACTTAGTAGGAATGGTTTTTAAAGTCTTATTTGGGTCGATTACAATCATTTGATTTTTCAATATATGTCAACTGAAAAGACAATTTATCCTTCACAAAATATAACAAAGGCTTGTCTCGCCAACCTTTGAAGGGTGTAAAAGACAAATCGGTGAGTTCATTGGAGAAAAATCCAGCTTGTTCAATAAGCAATGGTAAAGTCACTCTTTTACTCAAAAAAATAATCAATTTTCATGTTTAAAGCTCACTGATTTAAAAAAAGTAGCTGAGCATGAATATGCACGAAATTGTTCATTGATGAGTTGCACTTACTAAAAATCTGAATTGTAAAATTATCGTCATATGCAATCCCAAATGAACCCTAATATGTACTTTTGTTGTTTCTGTTTCTATTGTGAGTTGCTGTTGGCCAACAGAAACTAGTTAGAGATCTCTTATTGTGACAATGCTTGAGCTTCAATATGAATAATGTGGGTGAGCTCATCTGAGTTCAATGACAGTTGTGTGAATTGAGGTACTACCTGGAGAAGATTCTTCTTTGATGGGGAACATGAGGAGGTCATGGATCAACTGGTCCATCTCCTTCTTCAATGGGTCATGGACAATGCAATTAATTTTCATAAGAAGTTTGTTTGTCAGCATGAGCTCAAGATATCTCAGACGGACCAGATGATGGGAATATACTTTATTTTTGCTGTTTTTCACCAAAGAATCACAAGGATAGAAGATAAAATCTACTGCAATAAGAGCATGTACTCTGAAGTCTGAGCCACTGCATGTATATGCTATGTAGCTTAGATTACTAATCAATGTTCCAAATCTTTTTCAAACATGGGACTTTTGATAAAAGTGGTAGCAACAGTCTCTTTTGGGCTGTTGGTCAATATAACTATTATGTTTGTTGTAAATATGGAATTAAACATCTGCACATGTCAATGAAATTTTACCAGTACGAATCAATTTTTTGACTTGTTGGAATGACATAAAAAATGATGTTAACATGGTAATTTATTAATAAAAGGTGATTTCTTTATTATATTTCCATTGACATGACTCCAACATAATGAAATTTTACTGATTCATGCTTGAATTTTCAACTTTCTGAAGTACAAAATGAAATCGAAGTTTGATACCATGATTAAAAGAAAAACATTACCCATTTACAATGTGAGGTATTTGGCTCTGCATCGGAATATCAAACAAGGGAACATGTCTCTTGCCTTATCCATGGACTATGCACATCTGGTTCTATTTTATTTATATTGAATAATTTGATCACATGGAGTTCTTATTATTGATTGACCTTGAGAAAATTGAATAAGCATGCGAAGTATTTTTTGAAAGAGAAGTGGTGAAATACTTAGTGGAAGTAATTGGTGGAGTATCTAGAAATACATGTTAAATTTTATTATTAATTTTTTAGTAAAGGCATAGTAAATATCATTAATAAGTAAGGCTAATTTTGTTATATATTTAATTGCCACAAGTTCGTGGACACAAATGTAACATTATAATTAGTTATTGTTCTTCATTATTGATCAGATTGTGGATCACAAAAGCATGATTCCTCAATGCTGCAAACCAACTTCTTTCAAGAGGAGCTGTTCGAATCTTGCATGAGACGTTTCTTGTACATCCGCTGCTATAATAGCCAAGAATTCTTGGCTGCTCTGAAGGCAAGTATTTTTCAGTGTTTAGCCTAAAAAAATGTGTGTTAAAAATAAATTCGTTTTCCATACTACAGACAATGTGCTACCAATTACAGAAGCAGAAAGAAGTGCTTGGTGTTGGTGTCCATTTTCTTATGATAGACAGGTCATCTGGTTTCACTCTGCTGAATTGTGTAGGATTCTTCTTTCCAAAATGATGTAAATTCTCTAAGCATATGTAAACTTTGAATACATGTCACAATTATATTATTTGGTTCAATATGTGGCATGATTGGAAATAGTGAAATACAAAAGTCCTGTAAAATTCTGTATAGGTGTTTATTAAAATCAAATATGAATTATTTGATCTCTTATGGAGTGCGTATTGGGGATTGATGATGCTGAGTGGTCCCATAATATTACTTTGTGATTGATCATTGCCCATCCACCAATTGTTTATGACTTTATGGTATAATTGTTTTGTTTTTGCCTGGTTCAAGGTTGTCAAACAAAGCATGTTCGTGAAAAAGCTTTTCCTACTCACATGTTCTATCCTAATTGCATGACTTGCATCTTCTATTAGAATGTAAATCTCAAATACGATATTATGTCTAACTATATAGGTTTACATTTTCTTTATTTTCTTTCATCATGTCCTAATCATGCAGAAACATGCTATCATAATTTAAATGTCAAATAATTGTCATTTCTACCTCTAAGTAGTTATTGTATAAACTACTTCTAAATTATAGTAGGGATATGTGAACCATTTTGTAACCTATTAGAAAAAAGTTTAGACAATTAGATCATGATATATTCATCTTAAAGTTATTAGATCGTGCTATATCAGACAACTAGATCATGCTATATTCTTGATTTTATAATCTTTTATTAATTTTGAAGGTGCATGCATCTAGCACTTGTTTCAATTAAATGGCTCAACCTATGTCTTGTTGGAAGTGTAGCATTGCCTTGAAAAAAATTCTCCAATGCATTCAAGAATGCAGGTACAATAGCATATATACAAAAAACATGTAGATATGGTTAATGGTTTAATAGTAAACAATCTTCTCTCCTCAAAACCTATCTTTTGACAAATTGATGATTTTTTTCCCCATTGTACATAAAGAGCATGAAGTTGATGCTTTTGTTGTAGAAAAGGAATGTACGTGTAGCTTGACTACTTAATGAATGGTGTATACACTTTTAGCAATCTTTATTACAATGGACACCATTATCAATTACAGCAACCAACTGCAATAATTATACATGGAGATCAAATCATGGATTTCAAATTTCCAAGTCAATAATGTTAGTGATGAAGATGTGATTGGAAAAATTTGAAGTAAAAAACTTCCCAAAGGTCATTAAGTTTTCATAATCAGAAGGGATTTTAATGTCACTTGATATGCAAAAGATGGGAATAAGTTGACAGTAAGGGCTGGACAGTGCTCAGTTGATTTTAATGAAATGCTTTGAGTTAAAAAAAGTGCATAATAGACAGTAATGGTCATTTTTAATGACTAACAATAACAATAACAATCTGTGTCATAATCTTAGTACGTGGGGTTGTCACATGAATCCTTTTTCCATATATTTCTATCAATGGTCAAATGTTTGATTAAATTACATAAATTTAAATCTTTTATTACAATTTCTAATGGGCAGTTTTTAAACTTTCCTCCATTTTTTAGTTCTTTTTACACTTATTAATTCTCTTCTTCTGACTAGTGCATCTCTTGGCTTCCTAAGTATATGATCAGATCAGCTATGCTAATTTTTTCTTATCCTATCTTCAAATGGTGCAACTACTCTATTCCTAATAAAATCATTTTTTAACTTATCCTGTAATAACCAAAAAAATAAAAAATAAAATCTAGGTAAATTCTGTCCAAGGTGTCTAGGTGCATGATGGCACCTAGGCAGGCACCATCATGCACAATTTTATTTTTGTGGATTATTCACTTGCACTGCTTTATGTGGTCATATTGGGTTCTATTCTTGTGATTTGGGTATCTTTAGCTAGAGTTTTTTTTTTTTTTTTCCTTCTTTAGCTAGAGTTGGACCACATTGGTTAATATTATAAATCTATACTCAAAGAAATAAGTATAGTATATATTGTGTTGCATTTGTTTACAACAAGAGAGATGTTCAGTGGGGGTGCTTAATGACATTTATTATTTGATCAAAGAAAATCTACATCTTTATCTTTTTTCTCTTGATCATGCTGGGTAATTATTATTAGTTTGTAGATTTCATCCTACTTATTTGTCATTTCCTGACTTTATAGAACTTTTTCCCCAGTATTGGTGCATTTTACTGGATGGATCGTTCTCACCAACTGATATCTAGAGAGTGTAATAGGTAATAATCAGCAGACTGGATATATGTTGTTAATTTTCACTGTTTTTGTTATAATCCTCAGCTAATGAACTTCAGTTTAAATTTTGAATGTTTAGTCTTCTACCTGGTTGGCTGGTATTTAAAGTTCAAGTGCAATGTTTTAAAATTAACACCAATCTAAGTGGCTTAACTGGTTCAACCAATGTAACCCATTTTTTTGAACCATAGGAAAATTAAACTCCATTGTTCTAAAGGACAGAAAAAATTGGCTATTAAATGGATTTCAACATAATCCTTTTTTAAAAAAAATTGTTCTCAAACAGCTGTTTAGCTGAAAATGGCAGTTTAACAGCAATTGATTTTCTTTTGAATCCGTATAATGTTTGTCCTTGATTTTCTTGGAACATCAAAGAGACTAAAAGCTTGATTGTACATTGTTTGACCATGATGATTCAGTTTCAGCCATTGGTTCAATCATGTGGTTAACTAGTGGCCAATCTGCTTTAATATTTTTCTCTGTATTTTGAGATTTGTATTAAAAATATAAATTACATGGGAAATCAGATTTTTTCCACTACAGTGAGAATCAAAGATGGTAATTTTGCTTTAACCTATGCATAGCAACTAGGTTCCACCTACTTGTGTATTTATATAATCCATTGTAATGAAAAGTAGTTGAAAATAGAAAATAAAATATTATGAAAGTTCATGAAAAATATACAATAACAATAAACTGATGTTAAAAACTCTTTTGTTGTGTAGTACAATGACATCAATCAAAGTGCAATTGTGATCTTAACAGAATAACTAGACGAACCTTATGATTTAATTTTTTTTCTGAACACTTGAAGGCTGTAAATTATAAGTTTGTTTAAAAAGTATAACGTAAATGTTAATTTACGTATTATCTAAAATTAGCAATATTTCCATTATTTGGCTCAATCTGCAAAATAATAAACAAAATGTCTTGAAAATTTTCGAAGTTGAATTTCTCTTAAAATATTATTTTTCTTTCAAAAGTAGGTTGTAAATGCAGTTTTTTAATATGCTATTTAAGAAAAAGTTGAGAACAATCTCTTGATGACGATCGTCATATTGATAATTTATTTATATGTATCAATTGAAGAAACCTATTCTAACCAGTTTATGCCATTGATCCTGTGTCAACCACTTGTCCAGCTACTAAATAATAGTAGTGTGAGTTTTTAAAAATGATGACGTTAATATGTTGTGAGCATTGGTTTGACCAATGGTTCAATTACTTCCTCAAAAAACCCATTGGGTCAATTGATTGAACCACTTATAAATGGATTTTAATTTTCAGATTCTTTGAGCGATTGGTAACTTAGTATAATTGACTGATTGAAAGGTACAGCTTCAGACATTGTTTGATAGATCATAATCATAAGCAAATGGGTAACTTGTTTACATAATATCCAATAAGAAAAATGATTTAGGAAATTGTTTTTTGAGCTGCCAACTTCTTGTTATTAACTGGTCGTTATTTTTTTGTTCATTTATTAATACATTTGTTGTTTTCTAAAACATTTAATTGTTTTTTTCAGTATAGTGAGTACATTAAGTGCTAATTTCTTATTTAAAATATATTCCTTTAAATTATATGTATACGTGTTAATGTATGTATGCTTGTTTATTTTAATTACATCATTTTTCCAAAAAACATTTTAAATTTCCTTTTCCTAAAAAAATTATTAATTTTCAATGCAATATAATGTCCGTCTTCCAATTTTTTGAACTTTTTTGTAAGGTTCAATTTTTTTGAATGTTGACATTCTGAAGTTTGAATTTTCCCTACTTAGCAGGAAAAACGTAACATTTCAAAGCATCATGGAAACTGTTTCTCTTGAAATTCACAAATTACTTCAAATGCAACCAATGCTTGTCCTAGCTTCAAAAGCTACAATTTTAGGGTTTGAATCTTCAGGAGGTGAGGTGCACAGGTTAGTTCCTAGATATCTTGTTTGGATATGACACATTGCTTTTTCTTTGTTCTGCCTTATAGTATTCAACTATCATTCAGAATGTTTTTTTCTTTCTGGGTATCTGCTTTATCCAACCCATATATCTGATGCTTTTAAGAAAAACATGCACACATTAGCATTCATGGTGGGTAGTCAAGGCTGAGATACAATGGAATGAGATAAATTTCACCGAAGTTGTAAAATTTGATTTGTAAGGTAATCAGACAGTAGCATACCATGAGTAATCTGTCATTAAGGCATTCATCATAAGTAGGAGAAACAAGGAAATATTGAACATTTCCTTGGGAAATCTGACCTGCCTATTCTGCTGTTTATATTTGTCCTTGCCAACAAGTGTTCAAAATTTGTACCATATTTGTGGAGGTGGAATAACAAAGGGGTTCTCTCAGCAAAGCCTCTCTACGATGTCCTGAATTTCAGAGGTACATAGGTGTTGTGTTGGAAGTACATTTGAAATGATAGTTCTCACAGTGCAATTTTTTGCATGAAAATTACGGCATTGGGGGTATCCTTACTGACAATGTATTGTAAAAGAAGGGTTTCCACCTTGCTGGTTTATGCCATTTTTGCTATAGCCAGGTGGAAAGGCGAGGCACCTCTTCTTCAAGTGCCCTTTGATTGCTTGTTGGTGGGAAGGATTGGTAGGGATAGCTTCTTTTAATGCCTTTAAATGTTTTGAATTAAATTCACGAAACACAAATCTTACATTTATATTAACTGCAAGCGCACGGTGTATATTGTATTAAGCGTGTGTGAATACAGGTCGAACCCACAAGGAATTAGTGAACTAAAACATTGAAAAACTCTTCATTTTATAAACCTAAAGTGTATATCAAAAATCATGTACATGTATGAAATATATACAAAAATTATTTATACATGTATTTACATTCCCCTTGACCATTTGTCACATGTATCAACCAAATGAAACTCTCATTTGGAGATACATCCATAGTTGTCCTTGAAGGCTAAACATATACAACATGCATTCACATTAACTACATACACACAAGTGTTAGTTAAATACATAAATTTCATATGCACAAAATACATTTACAAAATATGAAACTATACATAACTATTTTAAATGCAAAACAATATCCATAAATGAACACATTTATATTCATTTAACCATTTGTCCAAAAACGTGAATCCAAGCATTAACACATATAAAGAAATAAAAATGACAGCAAACACATATTGAAACACAAACAAACATAAAACGTTAAGCAAAAACACAACATACTCATACAAGATAAATATAAAAACATCTTGTACAAGGATCTCTCTCTCACAAACATTGTACCTTTGAAGAATCACAACTCCCCTAGCAGTTTCTCCCTGAATGAATATCCGCCACCCGATTCTGTTGCTCCCAATGGACATCACTCCATTGGATGCTCACCAACCGGAAGAGTCACCAAGGCTACACATTGGGGTTGCTGTGTGGTTGTAGTTTTTGTGGTCGTTGCTCCCTTAAGTACCTAAAATCTCCACATTTCAGCACCTAAAACCGTGGGAGATGGACTGTCGTTTGCACCGCACACATGTCTGGCCTTCCTCCAAGTTTCCAAAGATGATGGTTGCCTCCTTGATCCGTCCTCTTCCGCACCAAGAGACGTCTGACTGAAGGGCTCCATGAGGGATGAGTATCCTCCAAGTTTCGGTCACCAACCTAGCACTTAGAGAGGGATGGAGGTTGATGGCTTCACCGGCTCAACCAAGCCCTAGGAGAAGGAGGAGGAATGATTGCTACTTAGGTAGAGAGGAGAGAAAGATGAGGTCCTCCAAACGTGCCCTAGGTGGCTTTAAAGTTAGGGTTGTGTTGATTAACACAATCCTTATCCTACAGTTGTGATTCATTCACCTTACATCTTCATAAGTTCACCTATTTTTCATCAAATAACTTACACAAAATTCATCACATGTGTGGTAGTTACATAAATATTATAATATTATAAGTTGCAACATTGAAATAAGCACATTTGTGATAAAATTTAGCTCAAACCATATGCAATAAAAATTGAAGTATAAGATTTTCTATTAAGTACATACTTCAAGCAAATGAAATTATATGGAAAATGATTGTCTATCACATGGCTATTGACTTGGTAATCATTAAATTAAAGAATCATTTGTGCATTATTTGACTTTTACTCCATAATACATGTATAAGCCTAGAAATAAGATTGTCATGCAATTCAATATTAGGACATATATAATTGTGATATATAATCCATAAAATGCATGAATTAATATATATAAAATGCACAAATTAAGACTTTACACACCCCATACCTAGTCTTTGCTAGTCCCTTAGCAAAGGTCTAAAGCTAAACAATGAGAACACATAGCCCACATGAAAGCGCACTTATTGAAGGAAAGAAAGCAAAACAACTAAGAAAACAAATCACTATCCTAGGCCACTTTCGTAGGAAGCACAATTACACTTAGCATGTGTGGCAAACCTTTAAACCCCTAGGCTGTCATAGTGATGGAGTTATGTCTCTGGAGAGTTTTCAAAGATGCACCCACAACATCCATACAAAAATCACAAAATATCTTAAACATTCTACAAAAATTAAAGCACAACACACTCATTTAACAAAATATCAATAACACCAAAAACACATAACGACATACAAAAACACATAAACAATAAGCCCATTAGTTACCTAAACATGGATGAAGCAACTCTCAAAGTCTATAACTAGCACCATTGGTTCCACCTCCATTTGAGTCCTCCTAACCCCTTTCGATTTGGATTTGGTTACTTATTCAGTTCCCACGTTAGGAAAGTAAGGTACTATAATAATGTGTAAGTGATTACGGCCAAAACCCAAGAGTCACAAAGCGACTTCCACACTCCATCCAAGCCACCCAAGCAATCCCCTAGATCTATCCTCAAGTCCATTGCCCCTTTATTTTGTTATTATTGCTCACTCTTTTTTTTTTTTTTTGTTATTATTATTATTATTCCTCACTTTTCTCACTACCTACCTCTACCCTTGGAAATGCCTCCTCTTACGATGAGTGTGAAGACTAAGAGGTTAACGAGCCTCTGTCCCCGACCACTTTCATAAGAACGAGCATTCTTACCTTATTTCCCTTTTTTTTTCCCTACCCTTCTCATGGGGCAACCCATTGAATAGTTTCCAAGTTATTGCCTGAGTTTCTCTTCATAGAGGGGTAAGTTTCTCATGCATCCTTTAAGTTAAGGCCTCATGTGTGTGCAATAATACATATGATTCTTAAAATATGGGTGGATTCTAAGTTTGTTTCCATTTCCTCCTCTAAAGTTTTAAGAGTTCTCTCCTTTTGGTTTCACCTATAGACCAATTGCTAAACCTCAAGTGTGCTCCATAAATTAGGACCAAAAGGGCATCTATCAACACATAAACATCCACAAAATCACAAGTAAGAAAGAAAACTAACACAAAAGTACTACAAGTGAGTAAACTAATACGTAAATAGAAAGACAAACCTCCCCCCCCCCCCCCATACCTAAGGTGTGCATTGTCCTCAATGCAATAAGAATATGAAATAAACTAGAAGGGCATAATTAGGCATGGTGAGGTAGTAACATGAAAGAATATGAAACACAATCACATGAATAAACAAGTGAGCAGATACACTTAATCTAGACAATATGCATGGTAAGAATAAGAGAAAATGAAGTGTCTCAGATAAGGGATACAGAAAATGCGTACCTGTTGCACCTGGAAAGAATCTGAAAACACTAAACAAACACATTAAACTCAGATAAAAATAAAAGAAATATGTAAGGTTGGGTGTTTGCTTTGTTTAATTTTATTTTTTTTATTTTTTTATTTTTTGTTTATTTTTTTTCACATAAATAAGTAAAAGATAGTAGATTATGAAATATTACAGTGGTCATGTTGCTTGCTCACCAGTAGATAGAGTAGCTTGAATATTGGTAAGCTCGGCAACTAAAGTGGTCTCACAAGTTGCGGCCTAGGACAAAAATTCTTGAATATGAGCTTGTTGCTATCGAAGAATGCGAGGGTGTCCTGGACCGTGTGCACCATTGGCTTTGGCCATTGTATCTCATGAACAATCTTGGCTAAGTGCAACCAATTACCCTCAGATAAATCGTCTTTTCTAGAAAGTATGTCGATCGGGGTGGCATTGACAACATCGAGCATCGGTGGTGTGAGCCCATCGATAAAGGTGGTACAATGACGCTGATAGCTAATAGTGTGACACGGGGCTCGAAAGAGGGTGCAAGTAAACTGACTAAAGTAACACGTTAGCGGCTCCTCTGGATACTACCTGTAACTGACTACATCGGCCCAATGTGCTTCAGCAGAGTAAAACGATGTTAAGAATAAATGTGCGAATGGGCTCCATGATGATATCGAGTTGTTAGCTAGGTTATGCAACCACTGCTTAGTGTAGTCTTTTAGAGAAATTAAGACAAGCCTAAATTTGACCACCTCAGCCGGGAAGTTGTTCAACTGAAAATTTTGACATGTTCGTTCAAACTCCACTAAAAAATGATATGCATGTTCCTCTGCCATTCCTTGAAATGAAGGTAGTTGCTGATATTGCTCATTGGTGATTCGAAGGGATCCACCTTGAATTGCAACTAATTGGAAACATGAAACATGTAGGGAAACACATCTTGACCAAGAGAAATTCTTTGGAGCAAGCTAATGGATTGTTAAGTGCTAACTATTCATACATGACAAAAGAATAAGACATAATCTATGATAGAACAAATAACTGGTTTATAAGTGAAATAGAAACAAGATTTTAAGAAAAGTAAGAACTATCCTATAAAACTATCCTATAAGGGAAACAAGATTTTTTTTTATATATATATATTTATTTACAGAGAGAAAATGTGTCCTATACTCAGGAGAAAATGTCCTTACTTGCTCAAATATTTCTCTAAGTTTTTGCACTTGAGTGTCATCTTTCTTAGCTCTAAGCCTAGGAGGAAAAGGGACAGGTTGATCAACTGAAGTGTTAATTACTTTTTTACCCTTGTAATTTCCCATAGGTAACCCACTATTAGACGTCTTTAGCAAATCAAAACCAAGACGTGAAGCATCTAAAGAAGGGTTTACAGGTGGGGGCTCAGAAATAATATTTTCAGGAATGTTTACCTCCCTACCTGACCTTAGAGTCACACAAGCATCTATTTCTTGCTTGTCATTATATTCTAAACTCATATACTCAGAAGAAGCTATTTCTAACTTTAATTGCTCTAATGATGAATGAACTTCATCAATGCATTTAGCTAACTCAGACTTGAATTCAACATGAGAAATATCTTCTACTGATTCAACATTATGCATAAAACTTTTATTAAATTTTTCATGCAAATCAGAAAAACATCTATCAATTGACAATAATCTTTCATTTAAATCATATTCAGGTATGGATAAACTTGAAGAATAATCAGAGGTAACACCTATATTATCGTTAAGCATGTAAAATGGGCATTCAGTATCTACATGATTATTCAGTTTACACTTAGAACATGTAGGTGTTAAATTAACATTTAAATCATCATCACATGCATGCCTATTATCCATATTTCAATTCCACAGTTTCAATGCAAGTGGCCTAACCGAGTCAATATACTGAAATATTTTGGCCTTCAAGTATTAAGCTCAAATCTGCATATAATAAGAATGACAAAATCATACACATGTCTTGCATACTTGTTTAATCTCCTATGTATTTTTGATTTTTAGTAAACTAATCTACATAGGGATGCAGCTAAACACATGATAAAAACAATGCAACTCGTGATTTCTCCCGAATAATAGATGGTTCATTTGTATAATACAATGTAATGTACAGAAAACAGTATAGCAGATGAAATCACTGATTAAATATGTATACAGCAGCTTAGAAAAATTCTACAGAAAATTACCAAATTCGGATCTCGACATGTAAATACTCGTTAGAAAGATCCTTTCCTGTAGATTACACAAAAAATCACATCGGCACTTATCAAAAGTCCAGGAAACCGTATTTCGCTGAAAACAGAAATTGGGACAGACAGCAATTCTTGCCATTTCAGTCAGCAGTCTCCATTTTCAAAAACTTGTATCTCTCATTCCCCAAATCAGAAAATTCCATAAAGATACTCGTTTGAAAGATAAGAAAGCATTCTTTCTAATAAAAATACTCAAAAACAATTTCAACTTGTCGTGTAATAGCAGATTCACAATTTCAGACAGAGCTATCTCTGTTCTGTACAATTCTGCTATATTATAAGTATTTCAATCTTTCAAAAACTATAAGTATGTCAATCTTTTGACAAAAACTTCAAATCACACTATTTCAATAATAAAAACTGAAATCTGACCTAAGAAAAATCAAGGATATTGAACATCGTGACTGGCTAATCAAAACATTCTCAAATCCTTGTACAGAAATTAAAATCAAAACAAAACAGATTATTGAGATAAAACCAGCAATACATAGAAATAACACAACAGTTTATAAAAAATTCTTCTGGAATTTATATAACTTGAAATCCTGAAAATAAATACATTTCTGGAAGGTATTTCCTTCTAGTTTTTCATAAAAATCAAAAAATAAAACTTCCGTAGCTAAGGTATCATCAAAATTATGCATCAAGTCAGAGAATTTCTGCTCTGTAAACTACACGATACCCCTGCCTTTACATATTTTTATCTCCCAAAATATAAGTTGGAATTTCAGACAAATACTCAAATGAAACCTCAAAAACCAAATTATCCAACAAAAATCACAAAAAATTGAGTTCAAATCCCGTGCACTATCAGATTTTAAAACAGTCAGACTGGACAGAGTCTGTCCCCTGAAATTTTTATGTTGTGCACCATGATTGTCATTACTCCAATAATCTTCTTGTTTAAAGCATATAAAATTGCAAATTATCCGAAAATCATTTAAGCACCAAAACTAATTACCCGGCAATGGCGTCAAAAACTTGTAACGCTTTTGAATGTTTTGAATTAAATTCATGAAGTACAAATCTTACATTTATATTAACCGTAAGCGCATAGTGCCTATTGTATTAAGCGTGTGCGAGTACAGGTGGAACCCACAAGGAATTAGTGGACTAAAACATCGGAAAACTCTTTATTTTATAACCCTAAAGCATATACCAAAACTCATATACACATATGAAATATATACAAAAATTTCAGAAATTATTTATACATGTATTTACATCCCCCTTGGTCATTTATCACATGTATCAACCAAATGAAACACTCATTTGGAGATACATCCATGGCTGTCCTTGGAGGCTAAACATATACAACATGCATTCACATTAATTACACACACATAAGTGTTATTTAAATATATATATTTCACAGGCACAAAAAACATTTACAAAATATGAAACTATACATGACTATTCTAAATGCAAAACAATATCCACAAATAAACACATTTACATTCATTTAACCATTTGTCCAAAAACGTGAATCCAAGCATTGACACATACAAAGAAATAAAAATAATAGCAAACACACATTCAAACACAAACAAACATAAAAACGTTAAGCAAAAACACAACATACTCACACAAGATAAACATGAAACAAACATCTTGTACAAGGATCTCTCTCTCACAAACATTGTACCTTTGAAGAATCACAACTCCCCTAGCAGTTTCTCCCTAAATGAATATCCAACACCCGATTCTGCTGCTTCCAATGGACGTCACTCCACCAAATGCTCACTAACTGGGGGAGTCACCAAGGCTGCACATTGGGGTTGCTGTGTGGCTGCAGTTTTTGTGGTCGTTGCACCCTTAAGTACCTGAAATCTCCATGTTTTAGCACCTAAAACCGTGGGAGATGGGCTGTCGTTTGCACCGCACGCACGTCTAGCCTTCCTCCAAGTTTCCAAAGATGACGGTTGCCTCCCTAATCTGTCCTCTTCTGCACCAAGAGACGTCCGACTGAAGGGCTCCACTAGGGATGAGTATCCTCTAAGTTCCGGTCACCAACCTAGCACCTAGAGAGGGATGGAGGTTGATGGCTTCACTGGCTCAACCAAGCCTTTGGAGAAGGAGGAGGAACGACTGCTGCTTAGGTAGAGAGGAGAGAAAGATGAGGTCCTCCAAACGTGCCCTAGGTGGCTTTAAAGTTAGGGTTGTGTTGATCAACACAATCCTTATCCTATGGTTGTGATTCATTCACCTTAGATCTTCATAAGTTCACCTATTTTTCATCAAATAATTTACACAAAATTCATCACCTGTGGTAGTTGTATGAATATTATAATATGATAAGTTGCAACATTGAAATAAGCATATTTGTGATAAAATTTAGCTCAAACTATATGCAATAAAAATTAAAGTATAAGATTTTCTATTAAATACATACTTCATACAAATGAAATTATATGGAAAATGATTTTTGGTAATCATTGAATTTAAGAATCATTTGTGCATTATTTGACTTTTACTCCATAATACATGCATAAGCCTAGAAATAAGATTGTCATGCAATTCAACATTAGGACATATAATTGTGATGTATAATCCCTAAAATACATGAATTAACATATATAAAATGCACAAATTTAGACTTTACTGGCAGTTTCCATCTTACTGGCCATGGTAGCTTCCATATATTCACCCTTCTCATGGTATTTTTGACTCAATTCAGACTTCCTTTCACTTCTCACACATTATTGTTTTCTTCTTTTCAGTTCTCATAGGCTGCAGATGTCCGTTTTACTTTTTGTTACACAACATGATCAGCAAGTTTCAATGTAGCACTTCTGAAAATCTTTGTAATAACTTAAAGCAGTAGATTAAACAAGGAAGTGTATGGCTTTAATTGTGATGGCACGGCCAGAAGTATCAGCTAACAACATGAGAAATTGCCAATGCAAAAGCAGCATCAAAAAAATTTACCTCTAATAATGATAATTTTGAAACCTTAGATTTTTTAGCAGCAAGGGGTAAATTATATTAAAACAGTAAATCAGGGGACTACATAAGCCCAGAGGCAAATAAGGAAAAACAACAGAATAGTCAAAACAAAACAAAAAGGAACAAAAGGATTTCTAGGTAAGAAATCCAAAAGAAACAGATAGAATGATCATTCCCAAGCAAGCCAAACTACAGTTGCAAGAAAACATAATTCCACGAGGGATTGCAACCAAGTCAAAACTGCACCATCATCAAGCATGCCATCCACCCTCAAATTCCTCATCCGATCCATCAAACAAATGAAAACATTATCTTTGAACTATTTTGCACTCTGGAATGGGCCCCAGAATATTTTGTTATTCCTCTTCAACTACCTACACCACCAAATCACATCCAGATTTGTGAGCCACACAAAATGCCTGGCTTTGCCCATACTTTCTTTTTCTGTCCACCTGTTCCATAGCACTGAAATCTTCACCACCCGTTCAGAAGTGTAAAGTCTCAATTTGTGCATTTTATATATGTTAATTCATGCATTTTATGGATTATACATCACAATTATATATGTCCTAATATTGAATTGCATGACAATCTTATTTCTAGGCTTATGCATGTATTATGGAGTAAAAGTCAAATAATGCACAAATGATTCTTTAATTTAATGATTACCAAGTCAATAGCCATGTGATAGACAATCATTTTCCATATAATTTCATTTGCTTGAAGTATGTACTTAATAGAAAATCTTATACTTCAATTTTTATTGCATATAGTTTGAGCTAAATTTTATCACAAATGTGCTTATTTCAATGTTGCAACTTATAATATTATAATATTCATGTAACTACCACACATGTGATGAATTTTGTGTAAGTTATTTGATGAAAAATAGGTGAATTTATGAAGATCTAAGGTGAATGAATCACAACCATAGGATAAGGATTGTGTTGATCAACACAACCCTAACTAAAGCCACCTAGGGCACGTTTGGAGGACCTCATCTTTCTCTCCTCTTTACCTAAGCAGCAGTTGTTCCTCCTCCTTCTCCTAAGGCTTGGTTGAGCCAGTGAAGCCATCAACCTCCATCCCTCTCTAGGTGCTAGGTTGGTGACCGGAACTTGGAGGATACTCATCCCTAGTGGAGCCCTTCAGTCGGACGTCTCTTGGTGCAGAAGAGGACAGATTAGGGAGGCAACCGTCATCTTTGGAAACTTGGAGGAAGGCCAGACGTGCGTGCGGTGCAAACGACAGCCCATCTCCCACGGTTTTAGGTGCTGAAACATGGAGATTTCAGGTACTTAAGGGTGCAACGACCACAAAAACTGCAGCCACACAGCAACCCCAATGTG